>PVJC01016154.1:0-33937 GCA_004026665.1 Murina feae | reverse complement strand
AAACGATAGGTATCACCTACAAAAACTTTCATATATGCAAAAGTTATGTTTTTTTAACCCATCTAAAATGTTTTCAAATGAGGAGTTTCTGTGGTATTTGTACCCATTTATTTAAAAATATAAAAATGCAATATTTCCAATTAGCTTGTAACAACAACTGATGAACAGGAGAACATGAAACATTAATAGTCACACTTCAGTAGAAACCTTATGTAGGTGTGATTGGGATGGAGGAAGTGGTGTCAAGAAGCAGAGAGTTCAGACAGGAGAGTGCACTTCTCCCATGAAGATCTCCGTATCAGTGACAGGTAGCTTCCCCAGCTATTACAGCCATTAAAACAAGTCTCAAAATGCAACAAACTAAAATGTAAGTCTTCACAGTGCTGTTTTATCAAGGTTAACCCAATATATATTTTTAGTAATAAAGTATATTAATAGCCCTTGCCAATATATAAACTTAATATTCCAAAGTTTTCTACACAATAAATCAAATGTTTAAATATTTAATTCATTTCTAGTTGTTTTTCTGTGTTTTATGATCTCTGTTAATTTAATGACACATATTTATACCATCACATGAAAATCAGGAAATCACATATTTTATAAGGTATGCTCAAACTTTTAATTTTGTGTGAGTACATGGATAAAAGATTGGGAGCCTCTGGGATATAGGATGACTTGGGATTAGTCAGTGGGCTTTTTGAGGCTGTTGGGTCTCATGAAAGGGGGAGAGATTATTAAAGAGATGGACACGCCCTAACCGGTTTTGCTCAGTTGATAGAGCATCGGCCTGCAGACTGAAAGGTCCCAGGTTCGATTCCAGTCAAGGGCATGTACCTTGGTTGCGGGCACATCCCCAGTGGGAGGTGTGCAGGAGGCAGCTGATCGATGTTTCTTTCTTATCGATATTTCTAACTCTCTATCCCTCTTCCTTCCTTCTGTAAAAAATCAGTAAAATATATATTAAAATAAATAAATAAATAAAGAGATGGACAGGACTGCATCACTAGCTCAGCTGAAGATTTTTCTAACTCCATCATTCCTTTAATTAATTCATTATTAATTGTTAGTCTACTATAAAGAAGAGGTTTCCTATGTATTTATTTATGTCATAAGAATTAATAAATTCTTATTTTCTTCTAAGGGCTATAGTTTCTACCAATTATTCGTATCTCTGATTTATCTTCCCTATTTTAACTTCTCTGCCAACTATAATTATTTTCTTTCTTCATATCAAATGTAAACTTTTTTCTTGTCTTCCTTAAAGACTTCTATGACCTTTCCAGCATCCTTGGTTCTTATGTCTTTATATGTTCTAACACTTAATCATATACTTTTTATTTTATTGCTTTAAGTCTGAAAGTTTCATGATTCAATCAGACCATAAAATCTTGAAGGATAAGAACAATATTTTCTCCTTCTCCAAACTTCCCATTTAATATAACCTTTCTAAAGATTAGAACAGAAAACCATTTTACGTAAATTAACAATAACTACCATGTAAGATACTACATTCGGATAACTTACAATAAAAGCACAGATATGGTTGACCCTAAATTTTAAACACATATTAAAACACAAAAATCAGTTAATAAAAAAATGTATAGGCTACAAAATAATAATAACATAATTTCATGGCTGGCAAAATAAATTAAGCTCAGGACTTACTTCTGACTATCCTAGCAGCAAGGGAACTAGAGCAGCATGAGTTTTTCAGTGGAAATAGGTATACTATTTCACTATGGTAATAGTAGACTAACTTTTCTTTGACTAGGAACTCTTAGAAAAATTTCTTCCCTAAGTGAAGATACTGGCTAAATTTTTTTTGAATAACAGTTTTATAAAAACTAACTCTTTCAGATGAAAGATCATCAACTCCTTCTATGAAAATAGCTTTCTGGGATGATGTAGTGCAGATGGTATATAACTTTCTGGCTTAACCTAGGTTAAAATTTAAAGTATCTTGAGGAGTGAATGGTGACCAAAAATTCTAGGTCAGTGCTCATGAATGTCAGTTTCCTTAAATGATGGGAGCTATAGGAAAGACACAATTGAGTTCTCTAGCAGATAAATGAAGGCCAGGGATTCCCTATATTGAACTAAAAAAGTTCATATGCACAAAGATACCAAGCATGTAAAGGAAAGTAGAGCATTTGACTGAAAGTTAAGGAGCCCGGCTTTTAGTTCCATCATAATGGGGCTATACTATGAGAGAACTTATAAGCTGGGCCAGAATTTTCTCAAAAAAAGTAGCTGTGCATGACCTGGCCTGTTTGGTTCAGTAGTTAGAGCATTGTCCCGTGAGCCAAAGGGTCACAGGTCCAATTCTCAATGGTCAAGGGGCATGTACCTCTGTTGTGAGTTTGATCCCCAGCCCCGGTTGAGAGGCCCAATTATGTGTCTCTCTCATATTAAGGCCTCTCTCTCTCTCTCTCTCTCTCTCTCTCTCTCTCTCTCTCTCTCTCTCTTTCTCTCTCTCTCTCTTTCTTCCTCTTTCTCCCCCCTACTCCCTCCCTTCCATTCTCTCTAAAAATCAATGGGGGAAAATATCCTCAGGTGAGGATTAACAATGAACAAAAAGTAGCTGTGCGTATGTCCAAATGCTTGAACAAGTACTTGATAGAAGCCTGGGGATTTTGGTTCATAAGGAAGGATTGATGAACCTTTAAATGGGGTGCTTTTGAGTTCAGGAGAACCAGTTGCCCACCACTACCTTAGAAGAACCTTATAAATACTCCTAACAGATTTTACTTGATGAACTTTCTGGGTTACATTAGCTGCAATTTGGGGTCCTGGACACTTAACCAAAAGAACTTGCTTCATATAATTGCTTGGGATTCTTTATCTGGATGCTGCATTGCATCTGAGTTGATAAAAGGGTTTTTGGTATGTTAACATTTAGATATTTTTTCCTGAGAGTTATTGCTTAGTATCTATTCAACAAATATTTGAGGGGTACAATCTCTGAGCTCATCAGACAGGTAAAGCTATGATGAAAGTCTGTTCACCAAATCACTAGGCTATAATTTCCAGGAACATTCCAATTCTTGAATTTTGGAAATTTCAAAGGAAACAGAAGGGCTGCTGAATTCAAGGAAATGGTGGGGATTGGGTCAAGGAAAATTCTGTTAGTCTATAGTCCTTCCCCTTAAGGGAACACCCATGATTTGCTGGTTTGAGTTCACATTGTATACCATTCCCTCATATTCTTCCTATGGCATATGTTCCTAAACTTTCTTCCAAATCATCCCATTTCTGAATCTTCAAACAATCCTTTTCCCAATAACTTTTAGGGACTTAATATATGTTCATTGGCTGGCTCTGACATTACTGTTCAAACTGTTCTTATAGCTGTGTAACAAGCCTTATGCTCTGGGTTTGCTCAACTGCGGCTGATGTGCTCTCAGCCCAAGGGGCTGGCTGGTGCTGCTCCGTTTCTTGCCAGCAATAAGTTCCTGCTCAACAGATAAGCTATCAACATTTTCAGAATGTTAATTTTTTTTTAGTATTTCCTTTTCTCTTCACTTTTAAGGCAGGTTTAACAACTTACTTTCATCCTGGAATAAATTTGAAGAAAATACACTATGATAGCATCAAACTTTATGAAAAACTGGAAGAAGAAACTGGACAGGTAAATGTGTTTAACTCGAAATTGACTTTTAGGTGAGTGTCTTAGAAATATGTAAACTCTGAAGGATTTTGGCATCATTGTGTATAGCTGTGTGTAGTGGCATCAAGGGTATGTGAAATGTTTAATGTGGTAGAGAAATCTAATAAAAGTTTAAGGTAAGAGCCTCTGAAGTTTGCTCTCCAATCAGTTTGAATTCTTGAAGTGTATTACCCATGTAATTACCCACTCTTCTCGCTTTTTTTAATGAAGGAAGAATACAAAGCAGCAGCTTTCAGAAATATCTTTAGTCGGTTACTATATCCAGAAATAAGAAATTAGAGCCTTTCAGCCACCGATGACAAAGGATCTGACAACAGTGCATGGCATACTGTGACATGGCTTTGAAAAGTACTTCACTAAAAGCCCCTCACATTTGTTTTTATTTCTTCCCATAGTTATTAGCATTCTCAAAAATAAACTGGCAGGCTTAGAATATCCATAGGCTAAGACTGAAGTCTACTTAAAATCCTCATGCCATTTCCTTTGCCTAAAGCCATCAAATGCCTCTGCATGGTCTACAGGACAAAGGACAAAGAAGGAGGACCTGCACAGTTGAGCCCTGCCTGCCTCTCCAACATTTGCTCTTGCTGCTCTTTGCTGTGCTCAGATGCTTCAGCTCTTCTTAATTACTTACAGTTCTGGAATGTGCTGGGCTCTCTGCCTGAAACAACTTTCCTCTGGCTCCCATTTCAGCACTTACCCTCCATCTTTTCTGGGGATCAACCCCTTTGAGTTAGCTCACCTTGACTTTGCTCACCCACCAGTCAGGCCGAGCTGAGGACATGTCACTTGGTTCTAAGAATATTGGTGTATACCTCTCTCGTAACACCCATCTCTCTATGGTGGTTGTTGCTTTACTGTTTGGTCTTCCCTACAGAGTATAAGCAGCCTGAGGGCAAAGGTTGCATCATTTATCTCTATAACCCCGGGGCCAAACTGAGTGCTTGGCCAACTGAAGGACTTCGATTAAATGTCCAATGAAGGTTTGTTTCAAGTCACAATCTCATCACTGAAGCATTCTGATTCTTCATATTCCTGCCTCAAATCCTTTGTTTTTCTCGTTTCCACATAATATTCTTTCACTCTGTACATTAACACTATCTTATGTTATTATATTATGCAATTAGCTCTCTGCTTCACCTATAAGCTCTATACAAGCAGGGTTTTTGCCTCTCTTGTTCATAACAGCATCTCTGGGGCTTAGCATAGTGCCTGGCACAGAGCAGGCATTTAGTAAATAGTTGATGAATGAATGTCTCTTTATAAGATCCAAATATGTTTATGTAGTTATCTCTTTCACTGGATAGTAAATCTCTTGTTGTATATCTGCATTTTCACTGTACTGAAGAAGAATTATGTTTCAGTGCCAAATAAGGATTTATTGATGTGTGTTTATTGGCATTATTATAACAGGTGGTGGGATTCCATCAGCCAGGTAGTATCAGAATTGCTACAACTCCTGTAAGGGTAGATGAATTTAAATATCAAATGACTCGGACTGGGTGGCATGCAACAGAACAGTATATTATTGAACCTGAGAAAATTCAAGAGATGTTCCCTTTACTCAACATGAACAAGGTATTTATCCTAAGGGCATTTGCACTATTATTGACTGGAATTAAGATTAGAAAAAAGTTATTTGAAGTTGTTAATTAAAAATAGAAAAACTTGCCCTGACTGGTTTGGCTCAGTGGATAGAGCCTCAGCCTGCAGACTGAAAAGTCCCAGGTTTAATTCCAGTCAAGGGCATGTACCTTGGTTGCGGGCACATCCTCAGTGTGGGGTGTGCAGGAGGCAGCTGATTGATGTTTCTTTCTCATCTATGTTTCTAACTCTCTATCCCTTTCCCTTCCTCTCTGTAAAAAAATCAATAAAATATATTTTAAAAAATAGAAAATCTTTGTACATACATTTTAAATGGCAAAAATCGAATGATTAATACTGGAATTTGGGTAAATTACAAGTTGAGCTACTGTGTATGACAAATGAAATATGAAAAGGTAATGAAAAATTTTATTAGTTTTCTACCTATGACAACTGAGGAAACATATTCGATACCTTTCTATTACTGTGTACCCCAGATATGGGGATTTGCTTACATAAAATTCTGTTTGAGAACTATAAATGAAACAATAACCTGCGATGTTAAGTGTATCATCCCAGGAAAGATTGTGTTACTAAAATTTTTTACAAAATCAAGTGTAGAAGTACTACTGTGTTGCTACACAAATATCCCCTAGCTCATATGTATGCTTCCCTGGAAGGCTCTATCCCAAGTACTTACCTAGTTTTAACCAGATTTGACTAAAAGAATCCACTTGAGAATTGTCTTTTTTTTGCTGGGTGATAATCCAATTTTCATATTAATAACAACGACTAAATTATACTACATAATACTACAGCACATATATATGTATCAGTTACTAGGCTAAGCTCTTAACGTGCATAGTATCATTTATCTTCACAATAATAATATAAGGTATCTACACTAATAAAAGACAAACATGCAAATTGGGTCACTGGGAGCTGTGGCCAGCCTGCAAACAGCCATCAGCCCCTCACCCAGGATGGCCAGGCACCCCAGGGGGTACCCCCACCCTGAAGGAGCTGTGGCCAGCCTGAAAACAGCCATCAGCCCCTCACCCAGACTGGCCAGGCATTCCAGCGGGGACCCCCATCCTGAAGGGGCTGTGGCAAGCCTGAAAACAGCCCTCAACCCCTCACTCAGGCTGGTTGGGCACTTAAGTGGGGACCCCCACTCTGAAGGGGCTGTGGCCAATCACCCAGCAGGAATCCCTCCCTGATCTGGGACACACTTTCGGGCAAACCAGCCGCCCATGCAGCAGGCCTCTATCATATATAATAAAAGGGTAATATGCAAATTGACCTTACCAGTGGAACAACTGGGAATGACTGGTCACTATGACACACACTGACCACCAAGGGGCAGACACTCAATGTAGGAGCTGCCCCCTGGTGGTCAGTGGGCTCCCACTGGGGGAGCTCTGCTCAGCCATAAGCCAGGATGATGGCTGCCAATACACTGGTGGTGGTGGGAGCTTCTCCTGCCTCCTCAGCAGCACTAATGATGTCTGACTGCAGCTTAGACCTGCTCCCTGGGGGCAAGTGGACATCCCCTGAGGACTCCTGGGCTGCCAGAGGGATGTATGACTGCCAGCTTAGGCCCAATCCCCTGGAAAGCAGGCCTAAGCCAGCAGGTGGACTTCCTCGAGGGGTCCCAGACTGTGAGAGGGCACAGGCCAGACTGAGGGACCCTCTCAAGTGCACAAATTTTTGTGCACTAGGCCTCTAGTATATTACATAAACAGGAAACTGTAGCTTAGATGGTTTACATAGTGGGTCTAAGCTCACTGGAAACAGTTGAGCAGAGATTTGAACCCAACTCTCTGACTCCTATGTACATACTACCTAAAGGTATGGCTGTTGACGGAAGCAGAGGTTTATGTTGTTTCTCCCTGGTGACTCCTGCAGCATCTCTGATGATATACCCATTATACACCAATGTGACATTTAAAAGGTTACAGTAATATGAATTCCATTAAAATCGAAAGTCTCTTGCACTAAACCTATAACAAGAGATTGGATTAGTAATCAAAAACTTCCCACTGAGAAATACCTAGGCCCAAATGGCTTCACCAGTGAATTCTAACAGACATTTAAAGAAGAATTAATACCAAGTCTTCACAAACCCAAAATAAAAGAGAATCAAACACTTCCCAACTCATCCATGAGGCCAGTATTGCTGTAACATGAAAACCAGACAAAGACATCACAAGGAAAGAAATACCAGTATCCCTTACAAATATTGATGCAAAATTTCTCAACAAAATACTAGCAAACTTAATTCAGCAACATATAAAAAGGATTATGTAGCATGATCAAGTGGAATTTATTCCAAGAATACAGGGTTGGTTTAACATCTGAAAATCAATCAATGTAGCACTATATTAATATAATAAAAGGCAAAAGCAGAGATCATCTCAATAGACACAGACAAAAAAGTTGACATCTCCTGGCTCATATTTGGTACACAGTAGATATTTGTTGAATGGCTAAGACCTAAATATACCACTTCAGAGTATTCACTCCTGTTTCACCTGAGTTTTGTTCTTTGTTTCTCCTATAGTGCTAGCCTCAAGCCCTACTACAAAGTAGTATTCAAGAAATAGTTGTTGAACGACTAAATTAAGTTTATATTTTCCTGACGCCAGGTATATATTTAGCATGTGGATTTACTATCAGTATTAAATAATTAAATATAAATATTTGATCAGTTAGTATTAGATTTGACTGCAAATGTCAGAAACCAATAATATTTAAACAAGTTAGAAGCTTATTTCTCTTTCACTTAGTCTGGATTTGGATGCTAGCTGTTTTCCATGGATACTTCAGGACCCAGTCATCTTCCCAATCTCTGTCATTCCTAGGGTGTTCTTATTCTAAGGGGCAGCTAGAACACCAGCCATCCTGTCTGCATTCCAGACTGGGAAATGGAGGAAGGGGCAAAGAAGAAGGGAGAGACAAAGGACATATGCCAGTTGTCTTTTATAATGGTTTGTGGAAGTTGCCACATGACACTTTCAATTGACCTGAACTTAGAAATAGTTTTATCTATCAACTGAAGCTAATAGCTGCCAACTATTGGAAACTGTTCTTTGCAACCGTGTGTCTAAATAAACATACCCTTTTTATTTCTATGAGGGGGAAGGAGAGGATGGATATTGAAGACAATTGCAAGGCTCTCTTAGCCTGTCTACTTAACTCTCAGTGTACGTCCTGCCTAAGTCTGAGCACTGATATAGGAAGATGACTGATTAATCTGATGCCTCAATGCATTTTTCAAGTCCACTTTTTTAAACATTTGCTGGTGGATATAGTTACACCGAATAACAAGTACATACTCATTTGAATATTGATTTTTTTATGATTGATTTAGATTTTAGCTGGACTGTATAATCCTGGAGATGGTCATATTGATCCTTACTCTTTAACTATGGCTTTGGCTGCTGGGGCTAGGAAATATGGTGCCCTTTTAAAATATCCTGCACCGGTGACTTCTCTGAAACCCAGGTCAGATGGAACATGGGATGTTGAAACACCACAGGGATCTGTGAGAGCAAATAGAATTGTGAATGCTGCAGGTAAGTGTCATATTATTTTTTTAAATTAGTAAGGTTCTTTAAGTGGCAAATAAATAAGGTATTATAAGTAAAGTAATGTTTTATACTATGAACGTTGTTATAAAACACTATGATGCTCCCAACATGAACATTTTGTCTGTTTCTAAGCTACAAAGCCCTCCCTTCATCACTGTGCTCTTGGTGGAGCTACCACTCTGTCCTTGGTTACCTATCGAAACTTGATATTCTTCTCCGTGCTCCATTTTTTGTTTTGTTCCAGGTCATGTTTTGCCAAGTTATGCTCCTTTTTCCTTTCTTATGTTCACTCTTTCTTCACAGTTATAATCAAATTCTAGTATTCACATTCATGAGCCTGACATAACTTTGTAACCTTAAGAACTTTCCTGACATGGTAATTCAGAAATGTGATTGAATCATGCCAACATGAAGCCCAGTGTTCAGCCAAAAAGAATTGCCTAATTTTGCCTGATACTCTGCGTCAGTGAATGTCACTATATAAACCGTCAGTGCCACTGTATAGACACTAGAACCAGTAAACTCGTTCACTGGTACCTTCATTTTAGTTCCCTTCATTTTAGTTCCATTTATATCAGTCACTGAATTTTTTAAATGGAAGATATTTCCAAAGTTAATTTTTTATTGACTCTTCAATAGTTTTCAGTTGACAATGGCCTATTTTTTAGCTGATTCCTCTACATTTGTCTCTCTTCCCTTTGCACTTGTTGGGTGGGTGATCTAGCAGGGGTTGACGTGTAATCCTGGCTAGATTTTGGTTAGATTGATTGGCATATAGAGGAAACAATGCCAACAAACACCACCCCATAGGATAAAAAGCATAAACTTTTCCATGGAATTTTAAGTAATATATGATACTTAAGCATATGTTTCCACTTTATTATAATGATGAAGTGCATTAATAAGCAAGCAACTAGACTAAGAAATTATAAATGTTTGAATAGGACAGAATTTATTTTATTTAATTTATGTTTTTAATTGAACAAATACATTGAGGAAATTGCAGTGCTTTGAATTAATAACTAAATATTTGGGCTTTTTATATTTTGAAACTTCTCTAATGCATGTAACTAGAATAAGTGACTTTACTGTATTTTCCTACAAAATCCTGACATTGATTATTTATATATTCCTGTCAGCACAAATAAATTAAGTTTCTAAATTATTTAAAGACCATAAACAGCTTTAATGCCCACAGGTAAGATTTCTGGTTTACATATGGACATCCCTTTCTGGGGCTATTATTCAAGTGTAACCAACTTAGCCATTAGCCCAAAATATAACAACAGAACACAAGAGTAATGTTTAGGTGGTTAAATAGAAATAAACATTTGCACGTAAAAGTGCATAATCTGGGTTCCCAGACTGACTCATAATTGATGATTCTCTGTTTAGCTCTGGACTTGATAATGACTTCAGAAGTCCTTATTAGATTCTGAAAAAAGCAGAAATAAAAATGGTTACAAATCTAGAAAGTGAAACCCCTAAAGAAATAACTTCAATAAAATCCCCTAATCATTTGAATGATTACTCAAAATGATGAAACAAACAAGAGCATAGACCCCCTTTCCCCGTCCCCCAAATGATCCATCCATTGGTGAGTGAAGCAGCACTAATAGATCCCTGACGAATGATCATTACTAGCATTTTAGATTCTAAAATACCTTTTTACAAGTGAAGGAGTCTTGGATTTCTTAAATAAATTCTTTCTGTAGCAAGAAAAACGGTAAGATGGAATCATTCCAAGGGGGTGGGAGGAGGTGTCCCCTTGTGACCTTGGGCAGGTCTGTTTCCTTCTCTGCACTTCAGGTCCACCTCTGTAAACTGAGGAGTCACCTTGAGAGTTGGGAGGGGGGATAATCAAGGCTCCTTTCATCCACAAATTATCTGGTTCCATCTTTTGCAAAGGAAAAAAATCGCCTTTGTTCCCATCAATAGGACAGCCCCCAAGTGCGCTGTAAGTGAGAAACATTGCTTCTGGGAATCCCCACTGTTTATAAGCTCATTCCCCGCGGCTGTGGTGCCTCTTCCTTCCTGCCCTTGGATTCTTGGTGCCTTCCTGCCCTTTCTTTGAAAGGAAAGATCTTACAAACATATTCAAATTAAACTTCTAAAATAACAGAGAAAATTTAATGTTATCTCTCCCCAAGTACATGCACTTTCAAATTTTAAAGTAACAGAACAATTCTGTATTTGAGGAATTTTAGGCATACACAATTTGGGGAAAGGAGGGCCCAAGGAACAGCAGGAACTGACCTGCAGGGCTTTATTTATGGTTATGATGTTTTTTTGTTGATCACATCCACACAGGGCCTCTTCCATGCCTGATCATCCTTGTTCTACAGGTACAGTCATCTCCTTACTGTCTTTCTTATCAACATTGGTACTTTTTATATATTTGGATTATTTATTTCTTTTCCTTCAAATATATTTTTGTGCGTTTTTTTCTGCCCACCTTTGCTCATGGGCAAAATACTTTTTCAGGAATAGAGTTTTCTTAGATTTCAGAATTATCTTCAAAACCCTGGGCAATGTACATTATTGTCTTCTCTTTCTCCATTCAATTTTGCATGACAAAGAAAAGATCATTATGACATCCTTTAGACTTTGTCATGAGTACTGAAGTCGTCTATTTTATGCTGGCAGCCTCTCCTCCAAATAAATATTGAACAAACGTTTAAATAATTGCAGTTGGCGAGAGAGCCAGACTGTTCACTGACCCTGAGTACCCACATGATTTGATCAAATGCTACTGATATGTAGGTCTCCAGGCCACTGACCCAATATGCAGTCCATGGGAGGAACAGGACGAAGCTGGCTGGCTGCTGTGTGGGAAAATCATCAGTATTGGTGGACACATTTTTTAGAAGTCCATTTGTGGCCCTGCCTTCAGTCACAGTGCCTTGTGGGACTGAGAAGATGACTGCACTCCAAGCCCTCGGATATGTCTGGGAGCAGGCTCAAGGAGAGAGGCCTCTGTGCCATTCCTTCCCTGCTGAGAGTTAAAAGGGGTCTAGAATCCATCATCTTAGATCACTGTCAGTTGTGGTCACATTTAAAAATGACTTTTTATTTCAGGATTTTGGGCTCGTGAAATTGGTAAAATGGTTGGACTAGAACATCCTCTCATTCCGGTTCAGCATCAATATGTTGTTACTTCGACTATCCCTGAAGTAAAAGCTTTGAAACGAGAACTCCCTGTGCTCCGTGACCTGGAAGGCTCTTACTACCTCCGGCAGGAAAGGGATGGACTCTTATTTGGTCCATATGAAAGTCAGGAGAAAATGAAAGTCCAGGACTCATGGGTCACCAGTGGAGTCCCTCCAGGTTAGTGTAGCAAATGGAAGTGTGTGCATAGCAGACATGTATGTTTTATCTTCCTTGTGGCTGGGGGCTGGCTACAGAATAAGATGGTGCCATAATACTGGACTATTGGATACCTGGGATATTGGGGGTGAGGGGTTTGAGGTAACCTCTGCTCTCTTCTCCATTTGAATAATCACAGCAGTGAGTAAGGAAAGAGAGAAGAGGCAGCTGGTGGTGGAGAAACTGAAGAAACATGCTCCCCACTGCTTTGGAAGGCTCTAGGTAATTTTTACCTGCCCACACCTACCTCCTGCATCCCTGCTCTTTCCTCACTCCCTCTCCTGCTGTGTCTAGTGTCCAGATTTAGCTGTATTGTACTCTGACAGTTGGAAATAGGGCAGATATCAGAGACAGGCTCTCCAGCCTGCTAAGAAAGAAAGCCTTGGGTTCTATCATAGAGCAGGGTAGGTTAGGACTACACACTGAAGCCTACCTACTGCATAAGGTGATGAGGAAAAGGCTCAGTCCTCTGTGCTAAACAGGAGGCAATATTGTTTCTCTTTCAAGTTTGGAAGGGAAAAGGACCTCTTTCTGGTATTCATGGAACATTTCTGCAGAGCCGGGGTAAAGAATGGGTCAATGAAGGAGGTAGTTCAGGTTTTAATCTATAAAAGGAGTTAAAATGTCACTGAGACACAATTATTATAATGTGAAATGGAGGAATTTATACTTTCTAGAATTACACTTTGATAAGCTACTTGAGATAGGGACTGAATCACTCCCCATTATTCCTCAAAGATTGCCTCTGTCCATGTCACAAGTGATCACTAGATCACCTTCAATAGAAGTTGGGCCAGTTACCTGAGGGCTTTAGTTTTATTGAATGTGCTATGCACATTTGGGCCTGAGCAGAATAGCTCCTGACCCCTGTCGGAGGGCTGATCTGACACCTGGGAACCTCCCTCTTGGCTCTGCCCCATGCTGGCAGTCTCTCCTCCAAATAAATGTTGAACAAACGTTTAAATAATTGCAGTTGGCGGGAGAGCCAGACTGTTCACTGGCCCTGAGTACCCACATGATTTGATCAAATCCTGTTGATATGTAGGTCTCCAGGCCACTGACCCAATATGCAGTCCATGGGAGGAAAAGGACGAAGCTGGCTGGCTGCTGTGTGGGAAAATCATCAGTATTGGTGGACACATTTTTTTAGAAGTCCATTTGTGGCCCTGCCTTCAGTCACAGTGCCTTGTGGGACTGAGAAGATGACTGCACTCCAAGCCCTCAGATATGTCTGGGAGCGGGCCCAGGGAGAGAGGCCTCTGTGCCATTCCTTCCCTGCTGAGAGTTAAAGGGGTCTAGAACCCATCATCTTAGATCCCAGAGTAGTTTTCCACTTAGCCCAGTGTCCTGGCGTGACTTACTAAACTCCCATTTGCCCTCACCAGGGCTGATGAAGCAGATTTTATGGTTAGTTGAAGGAAAAAAGATCTCTCTTAATAAACCAAATAATTGCTGCTTATTTTAAAAAATTGATTGGATTAAATACTGAAAACTGTTACCATGTATAAATTTAAGTTTTCTATTAATTAAAAAGGTTAACTTTCATCTTATAGTTTTAAGAAATAACATTATTGTTCTTAATAATATAGTATGAATCCATCTGTTGATAGTGAGTGTCAAGTTTAGACTTAAAAAAGAAGAGCCTGGCTAGCGTGGCTCACTGGTTGAGTGTCAACCCATGAACCAAAAGCTCTCCAATCCCTCTTCGGGGCACATGCCGGGGTTGCAAGCTCAATCCCCAGTAGGAGGTGGCTGATCAATGTCTCTCTCTCATCAATGTTTCTAGCTTTCTAAAATCAATAAAACATGTTAAAATATACGTTAAAACAAGAGGGAAAAGCTTCCTAACAGGCCATCCCGAAGTGTATCCCAATTCAGCGATTTAAATCACATTAGACTACTTGCCCATGAAGCTGTGCCATCCTGATTAATGGTATATCCTTTCAGGGTTTGGAAAGGAACTCTTTGAGTCAGATCTGGACCGGATCATGGAACACGTCGAAGCTGCCATGGAAATGGTTCCGGTCTTGAAAAAGGCTGACATCATCAATATTGTCAATGGTCCTATCACCTACTCTCCTGACATTCTGCCTATGGTGGGGCCCCACCAGGGACTCAGAAACTACTGGGTGGCTATAGGCTTTGGGTGAGTAGCTCCATGTAATTCAACATGTATTATAGAGTTGTGTCTTTTAGATAAGTTTTGTCCCATAATCTCAGGTCGAAAGTGGAATGGGGGAAAGGGACAGAGCGTTTTCCCTTTCATGACCAATGAAATGGGGGTAATAAAAAATTGTAGTCTTAAAACTCTGACTGTATAATGGTTTCGTCAATTGTATAGGTTTTAAAGATTTGCATACAGAAAGGCAATGATTTCCTGGAACTTTCTCTTTGCATGTTTTCTGCCACCTCCATTATTTGTGTCTCTTTAAGGCAGTTTGCCCCAACTTATAAGTATGTTTTTATGTTACAATGTGACACAGATAATTCAAAAAATCAAATGTATAACATGTCTGATGCTGTTTTCACCATAATTCATGTTTGTCCAACGTGAGTTGCTTTTTCATGACTCCTCTAATATTTTATCTCTAATATTTGTGCCATTAATTTGTTAAATATTAATGTTAAACCCCATGTCACAACTTCTAATATTCTATTTTTCTTTCCCACTTTACTATCATGTCACAACTTCTAATATTCTATTTTTCTTTCCCATTTTATTTGGATATTTATTCAACTAACATTTAATAACTGCCAGCAAGTGCTAGATCTTGGGCTGCAGCTGAGCACAAGACAATGGGGTCTGACCAGAGGTGCAAGCCTGGTTGAGTTACTGTTCTGCCGACAGTAGAGAGGCTGCAGTTTGAACTAAGGAAGCAGTAATGAGGACTGAAAGATAGGAGGTATAATTATTTTGATTTGATGATTAATTGCATTAAGTTTGACAGAGAGATAAACTAAGGGCAACCTTTCTAACTTGACCCCTGGTTGGATGCTGAGGACCATGGGAGAGAGAACCAGGAAAATGAGCGTCATTTTTTATAGGGTGGTTTGAAGTGCTAAGTTTAGTCTCCGAGACATCTAGAGGGAGAAAACCAGATGGAGCTATGGGACTGGAAGGTGTAATGTCACCGAGGGCTCAGTTATCACCTGTGGAGTCTTTCAGGCATGTGCATGTGGAAGTGTGTCTCTTGTACATCACTTATATATCTTCTTTGGAGAAATGTCTATTTGTATCTTTTGTCCATTTTAAAAAGTTGTATTATTTCTTTGTCTTTTTATCATTAAATTGTAGGGTTCTTTATATTTTCCAGATACAAGACCCTCATCTTCAGATACATGATTTGCAAAATTTCTCTCCCATTCTGTGGGTTCTTACACTTTCTTGATAGTGTCCGCTGAAGCACAACATTTTTAATTTTGATGAAATTCAGAATGTGTAATTTTTATTGTTTTTAATTAAATTAATTGGAGTAGCATTGGTTAATGATATTGTATAAATTTCAAATGTACAACTTTTTACTATGACATCATATACTTTACTGTGTGCTCACCACCAAAGTTGAATCTCTTTCCATCACCATATATTTGATTCCCTATATCCTTTAAATATTTTTCATCCCCTCTTGTAACCTCCATAATGTGATCAGTATCTATGAGTTTGTTTTGTTTGTTTGTTGTCTTTTGTTTTATATCCCATATATGAGTGAAAACATGTGTTTTTTAATCTGGAAGTTTCTCAGAAAATTATGAATAGAACTAGTATTTCACTCAGTAATCTTTCTTTTGGGTACCTACCTGAAAAATTTGGAGAAACTTATTTGTAAAGATATATGTACACCTATGTTCACTGCAGCCTCATTCACATTAGCTAAGATGTTTCTCATGTAATATGATGGGATGCTCACATCAGCTGCCCCTCCCAGCATATCTCAGTGATCCATTCCATGCATATGAAGGCCTGTGGTGCCCACATCTGGCTGAGCACCAGAAATGCCTCAAAGGAATGTTTAAAAACAGAACCTCAACTTTATGGTTGGTCACTTGTACGTGTTTCATTCTCCTTTATATGTTATCTATGAAGTTCCTATCATTTGTCTCTAGAATCCGTGAAAGATGTGTTGAACTGGAAAACTAACAAGCAAACCGATTCCTGGAGACCACTCCTATAGATTCTGATTCAGTAGTCTGGAGAGGGGTCCAGGAATCTTTATTTGTATGTTGTCCATTATTCTAGTGCAACCAGACCATAGGACAGGTATTTGTCAACTGTCTACATATATGCCAGTGATCATTTACCTTACAGATTACCCTCAGATAAAGGTGTTTGACTTTTGTTTCATCACAGTCTAGTAAGCTTTTCTGCTTCTTGGTGACGAACACAGTGCCCCCAAAATGTTTAATTAATTATATTGAATTGAATCTAGTTTTCTTGGCTTAGAAATGATTATAAACAGCAAATTTAAAGAGGGGACAATGCTTTAAAGATGTAACATCTGACAGTTTAACAGACACGGACACTCAAAAACCTAGCAGATGGGCCTTTGAGAAGAAACAGGTTCTGTGGATTAATGCTCGAGATGGAAGAAGAACCTAAACTCTCCTCATCAAGTTCCCTTCTATTTCATACATTATTTCCTTATGAAAGTCTTATCAACTGGGCATCTTCTGTTGTTACAACAGCCACCATGTATTGCTTGCCTACTATATGCTTTTAAATGCCATGTCAATTCATTCTTCATCAACACTATAAAGAAAATGAGCAGATTAAAGCTCAGGTTGGTTACACAACTTGCCCAAGGTCCTGCAGCTAGTAATGGCAGAACAAAAATCATACCCAGATCTCTTTATTCTATGTGTTTAGCTACTAAAACAGAGGCTCTCAATTAGACGTTTCATAACACTTAGTTATGTGGCATTTTGCATATAAATTGGTGATGGTTAGAGAGTGGACATTATTAAAAGATTTACTTTTTTAAAAGAAATTAGATTTGATTCAGGATTATTCCCTCACACTAGCACCCTGCCCCACTTGTTTGCTCATGGGCATTGTTGAGAGGGAAAGAATATGATGGTGTAGCAATGAGACCAGAGGAAACCACAGTACAAGCCTGGCTATGCTCAAGGACGCTGCCAGGAATGTGAATTCTGTCACGTGTGTCTTGGCTGAAAGAAAGCTATAGAACCATCAAAGTCAAGTCCAGTAAGAGGAAGTATACACTGGGGTCAGATGACTGACTTTTTATACTGAATCTGCCCTTTATAGTGTGTGACCCTATTGAACACTTGTGTGCGGATTGGTTTTCTCACTGGCAAAATAGAGTTGCTAAAGAATTAATCAATTGGTACATGTTAGATGCAGACAATGCCTGGAAAATGGTAAGCACTTTCAATAAATGTCAGCAAAAGTTAAACAGTTTCAAGTCTTGTATATAGTACCTCTAGCTCTCAAAAATGGCAACTGTTGTGTTTCATACATTGGGCCTGGGTAAGTGAATAAACATTTTGAGCATGTCTTTCATAATTATTCTAAGTACATCTTTAATCATTTTTCTTGCTTTCTTAAAACTTAGTGAGATTATTTGTGAATAATTTGGATGGCCTGTCTTTCTTCTCTAAGCTAACAAGAGAACTACCCATTGCTGAGTCTTTATTCTGCTGGAGAAATAGCCTTCTAACACATTTGGGCACTTTGTTGTTTTTTTTATCAAATAGCAAACCTGGTAAAAGTTAGTTTACATTTCGTCTTGCTAAGCTCCTCCCAAGCACTTAGAGCCTGGCTGTTAAGGTGCTGTGATTTGAGTCCTATAATTTCTTGCATCTAGAGGTCTGCTCATGAAGCTCCTTTTCGTGGTCATCTCTCCATAAGCCCCTGCTCAGCCAGTTCCCCAGAAGCCTCTTTTAAACCACAGATGAACCCACGGTAAAGTCCTTCACTAGACGAGAGTGAGTGGGTGGAAGAGCACACAGCCAACTTTAAATTATGATCCCTCCATCTATATCACATTATTTGCCACAATCATGTTCTTGGTTTTAAAGCATCTTCATATGGAAATAAAAACCAAGCCCATCTTCTATACCATGCGACCCATTAGTTACTAAATACAGGAGCCAATGTTCCTTCCTCCTCCCCACAAGTCCCAGGGTGAGTACCTCTTGTCTAAATGCTTCCAAGATAATGGCCCAAGATCCTGGCACAGAACTAAATTGGTCCAAGAAGAGATGAGCATCCCACTCCACAGTGTACATGTTTCTGTAAATTTCCAATCTGGTTAATCACAGCTCAAGAAAGCTGATCAGGTATCAACTACATCTGCCTGTTGCTTCTTTCACCGCATTTCCCTAAAGTGAGCATCCTTTCTAGCTAAGAGTTGTAGGCTGCTTTGCATGTATGCATCTTTTGAAACTGGAAACAAACTAGCTACAAAGTCAGGTGCATTTAATCCGGATGCCTAAATATGTTTTCTTTTTGAGAAAAAAAATATGATAGCATAAAGATTATGAATAGCACAGAACACCCCAATTTTAAGGCCCTATAAAATATCTGGACATGTTTTGTTGTTTGAAAATAACACATCAGTAACAGCATATTTATCTCTACATTTGAAAGATACGGCATAATCCATGCTGGCGGGGTAGGGAAATATCTCAGTGACTGGATCCTGCATGGAGAGCCCCCTTTTGACCTAATAGAATTGGATCCCAATCGATATGGCAAATGGACAACCACTCAGTACACTGAGGCCAAAGCAAGAGAGTCGTATGGATTCAACAATATTGGTAAAGTGCAAATTTACTGTGTCTACTGTGTCTACACTTATACACTATACAGTGTATAAAATGGACTTGCAGCACCTCTAACTCTAGATGCTTTTTGTTCTGTGCATTTTGGTGGGAGTGGTTAGGGAGTCTGAAAAGCCTGTGCCTGTAAGGTGCAACAGGAAATCTATGTTAATGTATATATTTCATTGTAGAGTGCATCAGTGATTTTCGGTTTTAAATTCATTGACTTTACCCTTTGTGATCAATATAAAAATGACAGCATTGAGGGTTTTGTTTTGCATCAATTTAATACAGGTATATGCTTCTTGATTTTAAGTACAGTTCTCTATTTTGTGAATCCCTTCAAAGTAGTTGCTAGCTTTGTTTATATTCTATTAAAGTCCTGGATTTCCTTTTTCAGTTGGGTACCCTAAAGAAGAACGGTTTGCTGGAAGGCCGACTCAGCGAGTCAGTGGGCTTTATAAAACCCTGGAGTCGAAATGTTCCATGGGATTCCATGCGGGCTGGGAACAGCCACACTGGTTCTACAAACTGGGCCAGGACACTGGGTACAGGTAAGTAAGTGACTTGACCTGCCTGGAGCTCTGACTGCGGAATGCAATTTCAGAGGTGGGATGGATTCCCCTCCCACCCTCCCACTCTGCCTCATTCCTACATTTACTTTCTGGCAATGGAGGCATTAGTCTATCGCACATGACACTGGCCCACATCTAGGACCCATTTGGCTCCAGGAGCCCTACACCAGCCCCGGTGAAGCCTCCGCTTGGCATTTCCCAGGAGCTCAGAGGAACCTTCTTCCCCCTCCAAATCCTCGCATGCCTTCAATTAGCTTCTAAAGGTTTGTCCCGGCTTAGGATGCCCGGTTGAATTGCATAGTATGGAAATATGGGTCTTCTAGTTATCAAGGAATAGCTCAAAGCAACTACCTCCCCGTATGCGTATATCAAGTCATGCAAATTGTGTGCACTGTTGATCAAGGAGGGGAAAGGATCATTTACGTAGCATTTGAGGTTAAGCTAAAACATAAAACTGTCACTGAAACAGTTCCCTGAACTCCTCTAGAGTGGTTGCCTTCATTTTACTTGGATTACATGTCATCATTGGACTTGGCATTTAGGGTGATTACATATTTTTTTCTCAAGAGAATTCATAACCCAAGAGAAGACAAATAGCAAATCTAGGAACTAAGTTACCTTTTTTATTGCTTATTTAAAAACGGTTTTGATGTCTACTTTAACACCAGACCTAAATGGTGCAAAACATAGTAGAGGGCCAGTTGTTGATTTCTTCATTTGGGCTCCCCAGGCAGCCAGTCTAGATTATCTGGGGGCAAAATATTGGTTTGGTTTTCCCTAAGTGACTTAGATGAATGCCAGGTCTATTCTTAACCTTGTGCTGTTTGGATCTGGCTTGTTTCTTCTACTAGTTTAATAATTAAACTACTGAAAACTCATTTTGCAGACTTAGCACCCTGCTCTGAAGTTAAAATGCCACATTAGGAGTCCACTTCATCAAGTAGAAGGGACCCTGCGTAATGAATTGGAGACCTTTGTTCCAGGGCCAGCTCTGTCAGTAAATAATGCAAAGCCTTGCAATCCATGTTGTGTCTTTTCTCTAAAAAATGAAGATGTTGGATGAGATTCTTGCCTAGTCCAGGTGTGGAGCCTGTGAATGCAGAATATGGGCCCCACCCAGACCTGCTGCATTAGAAGCTGTATTTTAATAAGTGAAATGATTTTATTTGCATTAATATTTCAGGAGTGCTGGACAAGATAACTCCACCCGCATATACTCTGAATTAGGTCCAAAAAATTAGCATTTTTTAAATGCTCCTTAGGTGACCGCAGGACTGGTTGACTTCTAAGCTCTCTTCTGTATTTGAAAGCCACATGTCCTATCTTATTTTCTAGTTAGTAAATAATTTATTCACTATGAAATGGGTTAAAAGGGACATATGAGTAACTTTAAAAAATCAGATTCCAACAGCTTAAGTGCCCATCAACAGATGAATGGATTAGAAAACTGTGGTACATCTACACAATGAAATACTATGCTGCTGTAAAAAAGAAGGAATTCTTACCATTTGCAACAATGTGGGTGGAACTGGAGAGCATTATGCTAAGTGAAATAAGCCAGTCAGTGAAAGAAAAATACCACATAATCTCACTCATTTATGGATAATAAAGACCATTATAAACTGATGAACAAAAATAGATATAGAGGCAGAGCAGCATCGAACAGACTGTCAAACTACAGCAGGAAGGACGGGGATGCAGGGGGAGGTAAGAGATCAACCGAAGGACTTGTATGCATGCATATAAGCATAACCAATGGACACAAGATACTGGGGGTGGGGGAGGCTGGGGGAAAGTCAAGGGGAAAAAAAGGAGACATATGCACTACTCTTTGTAATACTTTAAGCATAAAAACAAAATTTAAAAAAATCAGATTCCAACATATACATATGATTTGCAGAGTAGAATTTTAGGTTGCATTTTTTCCCCCCAAATAGAATTTACTAGATGAATAGGGTTAATTAAAATATCCTTATTCTGTAATTTTCTGAAAATGAATGACAGTTGTTTTATGACCAGTTTTGTGTTTCAGGCCAAGTTTTCGCCGCACAAACTGGTTTGAGCCGGTGGGCTCTGAGTATAAACAAGTTATGCAAAGAGTAGGGGTGATTGACCTGTCACCATTTGGCAAGTTTGACATCAAAGGCCAAGATTCTACTAGATTGTTGGACCATCTCTTTGCAAATGTCATTCCAAAGGTAAATAACCTTATAGTGGTACAAGGGTCAGGATTGTGGCCTGTTTAACTCTATCCTCTCATTTAAAAAAAAAAAAAAAAAGATAGAAACCTCCAATATGTTATTTTAGTTCACTTAATGATTTCAGTGTGAACACCAGAATTCTTCAACTGATCAAGAATATTCTAGCTAATTTTTTAATTTAAATTTTTATTGAGTTATCATTCAAGAATCTTAAGAACTTTGCTTAATTCTGTCAATAGGAACTACAACTTTGACTGAAGTATAATTTTTATGACAAATAATTGTAATTTAAACCAAACTTGAAAATCTTGGTCTTAGGTTTGTAAGTAATTCATACAAGTGATATAAATGATAAGATTCACATATTTTTAATTGTTGACACCCACATTTTTATTTCCATGTTGGTTTAAAAGCGATACATAAAATTTTTGTTTCATCCTGAGATAATTTTAAATTCTTTTGTGCAGGTGGGTTTTACAAATATAAGTCACATGTTAACACCAAAAGGTCGAGTATATGCTGAGCTGACTGTTTCTCACCAGTCTCCTGGGGAGTTTTTATTAATAACTGGTTCTGGATCAGAACTTCATGATCTTAGGTAAGTGTGCACCTAGTAAGACAATTGTATATGGATTAAACATTGACTCCGTCTTAAGCTGAGTTTTTCTTTCACCAGTAGTTGAAAGTACAACTTTAATTCTTAAACTTTGTTGATTCAAATAAACTTCATGCTTATGCAGAAATTATTTAAAGTGAGGAGCCCTGTCTCCACCCCCTTCCAAAAGGAAATTCCTCTACTGGTTCTAATAATACCAACTCCTCTTTATGGGCATCATCATTGTCAAACTCTTTCTACATGTTGTATTAATCACCTCTCTTAGTAGATATATATTTGCATAGTATATACTATTCCCATTTTCAGATGAGGAAACTGAAGTTTGTATTAAAGTAACTTGCGGAAGCCAGTCTTTTTTATTCTGCTGCCCACGTTTAGTAAGCTGCCTCCCTGGGTTATCGTCTCCCTTTTTCATGCTTTGTGCTCTCTGGTCCACAGTTGAATCTAAATTGTTGACCTGTCAGGTTGATCCTTCACATGCATCTTTAGAATTTGGAATATTTTTGTTTCCTAAATGTCAGACTAGAAATGAATAGATGTAAAAGTTGGGCAGGAGAAATCTTGACACTGACAGATTCTCACTCTAGCTATAAAATGATGCAAATTAGATCCTCCAATCCAGGATATATTGGGAGCCATTTTGGTAGTAGCTTAGCTTTGTGTAAATCCAGGTGATCCTTTTACAATAGACCTGTGTAGGTCTAGGGGCTTCTCAAAATATCATAAACAAACCCTGTAACTGGGTTCCAATAACTCATCAGGACAGAAATGGAAACTAGTCTTTAGAGTTTTTATATTTTCCCTGTGATTGTCAGAGTAATTCTGTGTCTGATGGCAGGCCCATTATTAACTTTTGGCAGCATGAATGTGCCTCCTGTGTACAAGTATTAGAGAAAATTTGGGTTTAAATTAATTTTTGAAGATTGAGTCATTAGTTTAAATACAATAGGGCTGTCACTATTTAATTGTGTTCCAGAGCTCATTTCAACTGAAGAATCCTTCTGTACTGTGAAAAATTACCCCCAGTTTATATAAGCAGGTGGTTTACAGAGAATCACTTCACATGTCTGGGACCCAGTTTCCTCAGCTTTAAAAATTAGGTGATTATATGAAACGACGTCCTGGGGACTTTCTGGTAATTCTAAACACCAAGTATGTCTTCAGAGAAATAACATGTTACCAACTTGCATTATTCAAGCAAGATTTAACACAGTGTTTATGACTCAAATGCAGATGGATTGAAGAAGAGGCAGTCAAAGGTGGCTATGATGTTGAAATTAAAAATGTAACTGATGAGCTTGGAGTCCTTGGAGTTGCAGGGCCACATGCAAGAAAGGTCCTTCAGAAACTGACCTCTGAAGATCTTAGTGATGATGTCTTCAAGTTTCTTCAAACCAAGTCTTTAAAAGTTTCCAACATTCCTGTCACTGCTATTAGGATATCTTATACTGGTAAGAATCAGAAAAAAATTTAGAGCAAAGTTTAAAAGAAGCTACCAAAAATGCTCTTCCACCCTCCTCCTCTCCAGTATAATTTTGGAGAAAGAGTTCTCTTGCCCAACTTTTATGACAATTCTCTCTCTGCACTTTTAGCCTGAGAGATCATTCCACAAATTTCCAATTGTTCTATAGCTGCCTACCACTTGTAAGGGTAGATAAAAGAATGGTAAAATGACGGCTGCTGGAATAGTTAGAAGGATTGACAGAATATTTAGGCCAGTGGACTCTATCTGGGAACATTCCAGATCGTCTCCCATAGAGACCATCTTGAATGTATCAGGCACCTCTCTTACAGCATTCCTGTTTCCATCTTCCTTTCTAGGCTCTAAGTGTATTGAGGAAGTCTTCATATAGTACCTAACCTTGCACATAGTAGGTATTCAGCACAAGAGTTGAATGAATTTTCTTCACCTCCCCATGTGTGCTCTGGGCTCACGTCTAACTTCCTCTAGACCTCCTTGTCCCTTCACAGGAGTACTTGGTGCCCAGGCATTTGTTCAAGTACATGTTGCTCTTGCTTTGGTGGTGTCCTGGAAAGACACATTACCACCAGCCCTCAACATTGGGGAACAAGGAGAACACACAGTACAAAGTCTGTAGCCCTTCCCTGGCATCTGTCTACCTTTTCCCCACCCTCTTCCACCTAACCTTGGCAAAGTGGTGACCAGAGTAAAGCACGCACAGAATAAAAAATAAGCAGACTGGGTTGGGTTTCATTTCCTTTGGCTTTTGCCTATAGCTCTAAGGGTGAAAGGTGACCAAGCGGGGAAGAAAGGGGGAGCAGGAGGAATTAGAGACTGTGACGGGGCCACAATGACATTCTGAATGACTGTCCCACAGAGACCATTTGAATAAATGTCAGTTGCCCATTTTTTTAAGCCTTGTAATTTCGGGGCAAGGAGTTGGGAGTAGAGTTTCCTAAACCTTGAACCCCTTATCTGAATAAACTATGTCATGCTAATTACTCAACATTATGAAGCCGGTCAGGGGTCAAGATGAACTCCTGCACTACGGTCTTTCAACGTCATGTGAAGAGGTATCTTAGATACCGCCCTCTGTGGGAGAGACAGGATTGGGCATGAATTTTGCAGTAGGTTTTTGTTGCCCCCCCCCTTTTTTTTATGAACTGTTCTTTTGAAACTTAACAATGTCTATGTTGCATAAACGGCATCTCTCCATTTATTTATGTGTTTTAGCTAGTGCATACCATACCTTGTGACAATTGTTCTTCCTCTGATGTGGCACTTGTGGGTTTCTTTCAGGTGAGCTGGGTTGGGAACTGTACCACAGACGAGAAGACTCTGTGGCACTGTATAACGCCATCATGGATGCAGGCCAGGAGGAGGGAATCGACAATTTTGGCACATATGCCATGAATGCTCTAAGACTGGAGAAAGCTTTCAGAGCCTGGGGGTCCGAGGTTTGAAATGCCAGCATCTTCATTAAAATGTTGTTTATCGTATCTGATTTTTATATAAGGGCTAGTTTTATTTTTTTCCATTCTTTATTTTTACAAGCGCTAGTTTTAACTGCGTTAACATTGGCTCTGACTGTAAGAGAAGTTATGTATTATTAGGTAACTTTATTTAATTAGGGGAAGAGGTTTTTCTTTTCATTTTCCCAGTTGAAAGTTTAGTGTAATTATGATGTAATGTTTATTCTGCCTAATTCCTCCTCTTGGCAAAGAGCCCTGGACAGTGTCTCTGACTGTGTGTGGAGCTGTAGCTGCTCTGAGGGAGCCTGCCTACCCCCCACAATAGGAAGGCCACCTTTTAAATAATTCCTCCTCCTCCTCCTCCTCCTCTTCCTCTGCCATGCTGCCCATTATCATTTTCTTCTTAGCCTATTCCTTTGGGGAAATAACAACAAACAGGTTTTTTTTTTCCTGAGAAGCACAGTTGATGGTCTAGGATGTGTTGTCTATCCTACTTCTACCATTGATAATGGGAACTAAGGATTTCTATTTGTATCGTTTCATACCATTTTTATATGCATCTTATCACGTACCTCCTCAAATCTCCTGATTATTAATGATTCTTGGATGAGGGGTTCAGGCTCCGGGTATCTAAATTATCCCTATTCTGCACCCAATCACACTAAGAAACAGTAAGCAGTGTTGATCAGTTTACATGAAGTGGCCAAACTATGGTTCCAACTCTTTTCTCCTATTTATCTCCAGCATGACAGGCTATCTCTGAACCCCTTAATTTTTCCAGATTCCTAGTTGTTTCCTTAGAAGACATTGAGGTTTTAGGCTTGAGAAGTGAGATGAGGAACAGCCGTAAATGGTGTACATTAGAGAGGGGTCTCTTGGGTCTGTATTTATTCTCTAGCACACATGTGGCCTTGACTCTCCAGGGCCTCTGTTTTCTTTCCTATAAAATAGAGATAATCTTTCTCTTACAGAATTATAAACATTAGTCTGTAAAGTGCCTAGCATATAATAGAATGAATTCAACTGGAGAGCAAAGGGGGTTGGGAAGCCCAGGCAGCACCCCCTGGGCAGTTGAACTATGGGCAGAAGCAAGTGGGCTTTGAGGTGGGGAGGGCAGCCTCCGGAGCCACAGTAAGACAGACCTGGGCCGGTGGGCATTTTGCAGGAGAGGTGTTCTATCAAGGGGTTCCCAGCCTGCTACCAGGGCCTTAGATGAGGATGCAGCAGAAAGAGTCCCCACACTGCTTTCCAAGGAATGAAGCCACAAATGCAATCCTTGGAGTCTGGCATTTCTCCACCAGGAGCTCCTGCCTTTTATTATCTCCTGCCTTCTCTGGGAGCCATCCTCTTCTTAACAACTTTTCTCCATTAGGTCCCTAATTTCCCAGCAGTACCAGCACGCCCTCTAGTGGTATCAAGCAGTAAATATTATTCTGGGCTTTGTTTTACTCAACCCTCCCTCGCGCCCCTCCCTTCCATCCCCCCCCCCCCGTCCCCCATCCCCCACCAAAGGAGAAATTCTAAAACTATAAGCAGATAAAAAAATAATTAAAATTAATTAAAAAATATGAGACCACATCATTTTATATAATGTGAAACAGCTTATATTACTCATTTGATTTATGTTAGTGCTAATGTCATTTTTCTTAAAAGTTTGCCTACTTTTTATGAGGTTTAGACAAGTTCTCTTGGAGCAAAAGAGACAAATACCAACAAAATAAGCAAACAAACAAGAACATTAACTTCGGGTGTAGTTGCAAGTAGTTGTGTTAGCTTTGACTGGAAATATATGGTAATAACACAACTGCATTAGAAAAGATTGAGACCCCTCTCCATCCAGCCTGCAGGCTCCAGCCCCAGCAGCCAGCCCTGGCGGCTCCTTCTAGCAAGCAGTCACCACTTAGAGGAGACAGCGTAAGGAATTCATCTTATTACCAGTGGCATTTAAATATCTATGAGATTTAAAAATTGTAACTGCAGTTCTGATTCGTGGATCTTCAAAGAAGCCAGAGAACATAGGATCCACACAAGGGGCAGGCTGGGCAGATTTGAAGACAGCCTAAAACAGTAGATAATGGAAAGATAATGGTGAAGAAAACAGTTCCTGCTCTCACAGAACTTGAAGTTTAGTGAGGAAGAGAAAAACAAAGAAGCAAGGAACTACTAAGTGTTAAGACCTGCTTGGGACTTGGTGGTGTCAGTAAGGCCTTAGTTTCCTGCCTCCAACCCATGCAATTTGGACAGCTGCTGCTTTCATACTCTCATGCGTGATTGCTGTCACTCTCCACCGAGCTGCCCCTGTTCGCCTCCTATCAGTGACACTGGCCCAGTAGCTCCAGCACAGTGCATGTCTGTTAAATTTCACCACACGTTTTATGCGTTGCTGCCATTTATGTTCGTTATAAGCAAGTTTCTGCTTTGAATTCCTAAGGGAAGTGTATCAACAAATTGAACAAGGCTGGCCTTGGACTGGGATCGCTGAGTGGTTTAGGACTTTCTGTTGTGGCAAACGTCCAGAAAACCACTTTATTTTTGCTGTACATGTGTGTGGAGCAGTACCCCCTTTTGGTATGGGTTCTCTGTATATGTTTGTTCAGACCATCGTTTCCGACCAAATGCAGCCGCAAATTCATGGCAAACAAGTCTGGCTCAGACTACTGCGGCCCCCTGGTGTGGAGCAAGTGCGCGTAGCATGTTGACTTGCTCATCACTTTGGAAGTGGAGGTTTGGGCTCAGATGTGGTACAGAAACTCCACGGGAACCTTGAGAACAAAGGTGATGTGCTTCATATGATCACTCCTGCAGCAGAATGGTCTGTGTCATTTTCATTTTTTGGTTTTCTTCCTGACTATATCCCTGATTTTCAGAAAATTTATTTACTAGTGGAAGCCAATTTACATAGATTAACCCTCTATTACAGGGGAGGGGAACCTTTTTTCTTCCAGGGGCCTTTTGGATATTTATAATATCATTCACAGGCCATACAAAATTATCAGTGAAAAATTAGCCTATCAAACACTTAATCAACTCACTCCTAATGCCTTGGCAGGGCCAAACCACATGATTTCGCAGGCCTCATACAGCCCCTGGGCCATACATTCCCCAGTCCTGCTCTGGATATACGGTGCTCCGTGTCGCGTTAACAATGAATGAACACATCTACTTTTGGAAGTGTATGATGAAAGGATAAAATAGTCCTGTGATGATTATGACTCTCAGGGATTGGGAAAATATTTATAAGTTATTTCTTCTGCTCTGAAATTTTCAACCAATTAGTCAAGGCTGACAGTGACATTGATGGGTCCTGTTAACCAAGAAACCTGAATTAAGCCATTTTATGAATTATTTTAAAGGATATCTTTAAGAGGATCCGGTGAAACATTTATGCCTACACTCCTTTTTAATCCCAGAAAATAAAACCAAAGGACTATTTAAAAAAAGAAGATTGAGAGTCCACGTCTGTTTTTTCCTTTTCTCTTTTCCTGAATTCCATAGAAATCATTTCCCTACCATCTGCTTTCCCCTCTACTTATCCTGAATCCTCACTAATTGTAAGATAAGCAACTTACTTCATAACTTTTCAAAACCTAATTATGCAAAATTATTACATAAAAGTATATGAAAGTCTTGTTTCTGGAAGGAACATCATGTTGTAGTTTCCCTCAGCTATTTATTATAATAAAAGTCATGGAAACAAACTGAATTTTAGTTTCTACTTTGCTATTGAAATAAGTGAAAGGCTACATTTGAATTTTAGATTTTAAAAATCACTTTAAAGACCAGTAAATAATTATCATTTTTCAGAATGTATATTTAAAATAAAAACGTATTCTCTTTCCCAAAAAAAAAGATATGAAAACAGAGAAACAAAACCATGAAAGTTACTGAAAATTATTTGCACTCGTCTAAGGTTTAAAATGTGTGCTTCCCTTTTAGATGAACTGCGATACCAATCCCTTGGAAGCTGGACTGGAATACTTTGTAAAGCTAAATAAGGTATGTTTACATTCCAAAGTGCCCTTGCACCCTGACCGGTTTGGCTCAATGGATAGAGCGTCAGCCTGTGGACTCAAGGGTCCCAGGTTCGATTCCGGTCAGGGGCAATTCGATGTTTCTGACACTCTATCCCTCTCCCTTCCTCTCTGTAAGGAATCAATAAAATATATTTTTTTAAAAAAATTTTAAAAAGTGCACTTGAGGTAAATCTTAAAATCATGTTGTTTCATGACAGAACCTTGCTTTAAAATTTAACCAAATGTGATTATAGGACAAATGAGTTGAACAGAAATGCTAAGCATTGCTCAAGTGCATCATATGAAGCTTCCTCAAAATGTGATGTCAGGTCAAACTATTGCAGTGTGCTTGTAGAGGTAAGATAACTGAATCCAGCAACTTCAAAGACCAGATCTACATTCTGAGATAAAACTAGCCCGGATCAGATGTCAGCAGACATCCTTGTAAAACCTGGAGACTTGCGTAGCCACACATGAGCAGCCAAATATGCTGATGAATGGGCTCTGCCTGGTGCTCACAGCACTAAGCAACCTCCCCTCAGCACGTCTGTCCATCTGCTTTTCAGCGTCTTTGTACGTAACTGCAACCTCTGAGGATAAGCCAATGACACATTTCAAATGTGTTCAGCATAAAATAGGTATTTACTGAGAAGCCAACACAGGCCCAAAGAAGCATAACTGATATTGACGTTCTGAAGGGAACTCCTATATCAGTGGTTTTCAAAATGCAGTTAGCAGACAGAACACATCAGCAGCATCTGAGAGCTTGTGAGAAAGGCAATCACTTGGGTTCTGTACCAGACCTACTAAATCAGAATCTCTGTGGCTCAGGTCAAGAAATTTGTTTTACCAAACTGCAGGGGATTCTGGTGCACCTACAGTCTGAGAAGCATCACCCTACTTAATTATTGTGGAAAAACATATTGAGGCCAATTTATTACAGCTTGGCTTAGCTATATAAGCCCTATAAGTATATGTATGAGGTTACCCCATTATTTGGATGGAATGTTGCGTCCCTCCATAATTTTTGTGTTAAAGCCCTTAATCCCCATAATGCTATTTGGAGGTGGGGACCTTGTGAGGTTATTAGGTTTAGGAGATCCTGAGGTGGGGCCCCCATGTTGGAATTCATGTTCTTATAAGAGAAAGAGAGACTGGAAGCTCCCTCTCTGTAAGGACACAGCAAGAAGGTCAGGGAGCCTGGATTGACCAGCACCTTGATCTTCCCAGCCTCCAGAACTGTGAGAGAAATTCCTGTTGCTGAAGCCACCTAGTCTGTGGGACTTTGTTGTAGCAGCTTAAGCTGACTCACACAGCCATTGAGCAGTGATTTGGTCACTCTGAGAACTCGTAGAGTTGCAGTTAGTCTGTAGGTTGGAACAGCAGCTGTTGCTGTTTGGGATACTTGTGAGAATTCCAAGAACAAGCTGTTCTGCCTTAGGTGCTAATAAGCTAAAGTAAAGGCTATTCCCCACCCTATGAAAATATGTGAGCACATGCATATGAATCAGGCTAAGGAACTTCTTTAAAAAAATCTTTATTGTAACAAAAATAAAAAAATAAAAATAAATAAAAATAAAAAATCTTTATTGTTGAGATTATTACAGATGTTCCTCTTTTTCCTCCTCTTTGCCCCCCTCCACCCGGTTCCCACCCCACCCCAGGCCTTTGCCACCTTATTGTCTGTGTCCATATGTAATGCATATATGCATATAAGATCTTTGTTTAATCTCTTCCTGTCCCCTCACTCCCCTTTCCTCTGAGAATCATCAGTCTGTTCCATTTCTATGCCTCTGATTCTATTTTATTCACCAGTTTATTCTGTTCATTAGATTTCTTATTCGTTTATTTTGATTTTTAGTTTCAATTGTTGATAGGTATGTATTTGTTGCCATTTTGTTGTTCATATTTTTTATCTTTTTCTTCTTCTTCTCCTTCCTCTTCTTAAAGAATACCTTTAACATTTCATATAATACTGATTTGGTGATGAACTCCTTTAGCTTTTTCTTGTCTGTGAAGCTCTCTATCTGACCTTCAATTCTAAATGATAGCTTTGCTATAATTTGAGTAATCTTGGTTGTAGGTTCTTGCTATTCATCACTTTGAATATTTCTTGCCACTCCCTTCTGCCCTGCGTAGTTTCTGTTGAGAAATCAGCTGACAGTCATATGGGCACTCCCTTGTGGGTAACTAACTGCTTTCTCTTGCTGCTTTTAAAATTCTCTCTTTGTCTTTAGCCCTTAGCATTTTAATTATGATGTGTCTTGGTGTGGTTCTCTTTGAGTTCCTTTTTGTGTGGGACTCTCTGTACTTCCTGGACTTGTAAGTCTATTTCTTTTATCAGGTAGGGGAAGTTTGCTGTCATTCTTTCTTCAAACAGGTCCTCAATCTCTCTCTCTCTCCTCCTCCTCTGGCACCCCCACAATGCAAATGTTGGTATGCTTGAAGTTGTCCCAGAGGCTCCTTATACCATCCTCATATTTTTGGATTTTTTCTTTTTTGCTCTTCTGGTTGGGTGTTTTTTGCTTCCTCGTATTTCAAATTGTTAATTTGATTCTCAGAATTCTCCACTCCACTGTTGAATTCCTGTATATTATTATTTATTTCAGTCAGTGTATGCTTAATTTATAACTGGTCCTTTTCCATTTTTTTGGAGGCCTCTGGAAGATCCCTGGGTAACCATGGTTTTGAACTCTGTATCAGTAATCTGCTGTTTCCATTTCTCTCATTTGCAATATGCCTCCCTGTCTCTGCATTTTGGCTGCTTCCCCGTGTTTGTTTCTATGTATTGAATAGAGCTGCTATGTCTCCTTGAGTTGAAAGAGTGGCCTTGTATAGTAGGTGTTCTGTAGGGCCCAGTGGCTCAGCCTCCCCAGTCACCTGAGCTGGGAGCTCTAGATGCAATCCTTTGTGGTCTGTGTTCAAAGCCTTATTGTAGTTGAGACTTGATTGCTGTTGGTGTCACTGGGAGGAATTGACCTCTAGGCCAATTGGCTTGGGTACTAGCTGCCACTACAGTGGGAGAGCTGTTCCTCCCCTTTGGCCCACTCCACCCCATGGACTTGCTTTAGTGGGGCTTTGGTGCTCACTGAGTCTGCCACTTGAGTATGTCGCTTATGGATGTGAAGAGTTGTAATCTGATATGGTCTGACACTGACCACTGAGTACATTGACTCTTGGGTCTCCAGGGAGATGCAAAGTCAGCCACTCCCTGGGGCCATCCAGCAGAAGCTACAGAGAGATCTGAAGATTCCTCCTCTTGGTATCAAGTTGGAAAGTATCCAGATGAGGCCCAGATATGTAGCAAGGCAGGTTGGTGCTGGTGCCAGGTCTTAGACCTTTTATTGGTAAGTTAGGGGCTCCCTGACCCAGTTGCAGCTTGTTTGAGAGATTTACCCCGAGCAAGGAAAGGCCATTCATATGTAAAAGCTGCTGCACACAGCTTGGGTGGGGTTGTAAATTGGATGAGGCTGGGTCTTAGGAAATCATGAGGGTGGATCAAACAGAAATGGCTGCCAATCAGTCCTTCAATGGGGGAGGTCCCAGCATAGGAACAATGATCCCTGTGAGGACCTCCCTCTGGGAGAAAGTCCTCCCTCCTTCCCCTGAGTTCCTGCCCTCTTGCCCAACAATCCAGTTCCTCCTCATATGCATCTGTGTTCCCCAGAGCCTTGCCCTTGTGCTGGAGCTCAGAGGAGGCAGGACCTTGTAAGTTCAGTTCATACTGCCGGCCTTTTAAGAGGAACAGCTGGGTCTCTAGCAGCCTCTGTGTCACTGAGCCCCAATCCACACTAGTTTTTCAGCCTGTAGTTGTTACTGCCTGTAGGGACTTCTTTTCCCAGCTCTTGGACCCTGGGCTGGGGGTCTGCTGTGGGGCTGGGATCCTTTGCTCCTCTGGGCAGCCTCCACAGATGATCTCCCTCCCAATTAAAAAAGCAGCACACCTGGGTGCTGGATCAGTTCGTTCTGAGCCTTTGTAACTCCTACCAGTCTCAGTGTGCTTCCTTCTTTAATTCTCTAGTTGTAGGAATTCCATTCAGCCAGCTTTCCAGCAGTTATGGATGATGGTGGTTCTGCATTTTAGTTGTAATTTTGATATGGTTGTGGGAGGCAGCAAGTATAGATATGTACTTATGCCACCATCTTCCGAGATCCGAGCCTAAGGAACTTTTTAATGCCCTGCATCAGTTCCCCAATTCTGAGCTAAGATATTAACATAAACATGTATATTTACAGTATTAGATTTTAGGAAAAAGAGCCTAATGGGTTTTAGAGGGACTCTCTTTCTGTGCATATTTCCCTTGAGTTTTATTTTTATGACATACCATCTGCCTCCAGACCAGAGAAAGCAGGTGCTTGAAATTTAAGCAGACCCTAGAAACAGATTGCTCCTCTGATCACAGAATCTAAACTAATAAAAGCGAAATATTAAAATTAACCGTTTCTCCGAGACAGGGTAAGCCACGCCCACCAGCCAATCAGAGCGGCTGTATGCAAATTAGCCCAGCCAACATGGCGGCCGCCACTCCCGGACCTGAGTAAACAGCCCTTTCCATTGCGGCAGCAGCGAAAGTGAAGCTTCGCCCCTCAGCTCAGCTCTGA
>PVJC01016153.1:0-34077 GCA_004026665.1 Murina feae | reverse complement strand
CACCCTGCCACCTCTTACCCGCTCCCTGATGCCCTGCAAAGGGCCTGGGAAGCCCACCAAGCAGGCCGCCGAACCCCTGCCGCCTCTTACCCGCTTCGCAGTGCCCTCCAACCCTGCCGCCTCTTTCCCACTCACGGGTCCTGGGTCCTGCACTATCCTGCCCTGCAGCCGCTCTGTGCACTCGGGAGGCCCCTCAGCCCGGCCTGTGCCCTCTCGCAGTCTGGGACCCCTCGGGGGATGTCCACCTGCTGGCGTGCCTGACCAGCCTGGGTGAGGGGCTTTAAGGCTGCCCACAGCTCCCATTGACCCAATGTCCCAGCAAGGCTGGCTGGATGCAGGTTTTGGGGTTTATCTCCTATAATTGATGCTGTTCTTTTAAGGCCTGGGGTTATCTTCTATAATTGATACACTGTTCCTTTAAGGCGGCCTTCTAACTGAAGCCTCCTCTGCCTCACCTCGCAGCGGTGAGGTGAAACAATTGTTACTTTTACTGGTTAGGCCCCGGGCTGCTGTGTCCTTCAGCTCCCGAGGATTCTATGATTGTTATATTGTTTCAAATCTGTGTTTCGCTAGAGCCAGTTTAAGCGGAGCGGGCGCAGCTTCACTTTCGCTCCTGCTGCAATGGAAACTGCCATTTACTCAGGTCCGTGAGTGGCGGCCTCCATGTTGGCTGGGCTAACTTGCATACAGCCGCTCTTATTGGCTGGTGGGTGTGGCTTACCCTGTCTCGGGGAAACGGTTAATTTTACTGTTTTGCTTTTATTAGTTTAGATAACTCAACTTATTTGTTATCTTTATTCTCCAGTCTGAAGTGGAAGTGAAAACTTAGTTTCTGTCAATTGGATCCCTCCCCCTTTCTTGAATGAGGCTTTCATCCTCATCATTACCATCATTGAGCATGTCTTTAATCACCATAACCACCCTAGAGGTAGAAGTTAGTATTACCTATATTTTACAGATGAGAAATATAAATCACAAGAGTTAAATCATTTTAATTTGGTGAGCCCGCAAACCCAGACACTCTGAATTTAGAGACTGCATTTAATCACTGTTATACTGTATGCCATCAATGTGACAGGGTTGTATACAACTGATACTTAATGTTATCTGTCTACATAGATAGTCACTAAGCAATCTATTATGCCACCTAGTCCTGGATCAACCGTCTTCATACATCACAAAGGCAGTGTTCGCATTACCATCTAAATGTTCATTCCATGCTGTTCTTGGGCAAACAGGACTGTCTGCTTCATCACCAAAATGCAATGAGGTGATGAAGTGAATCTATCATCATGTTTACTTAGCACCAATGAGAATCACATCCTCTCTCTTGAATCTGGTTGAGCTTTACCTCGGAAGCATGGACCTGATTCTGCACCCAATACATTCACTTCGGATTTCATCCTATACACTCATGTCCAGAAAATTTTTCTCTGGGACTCACGGATGTCTACTTGTTTATGAATTCCCCTGCACTCTTCTCTTTTCCTACAGATGACAAATAATTTTCTTGTCTGATAGGAGGAGGCCTTGCTTTTTCTCCTGGTGTTTGCTAGTGAACCATGAGTCCTTTCTTTTTTCTTAGGGCCTGGATATTGACACCCCAAAGGCAGGGAAATCTGTCTTTTTCCCTGCTTTCTGCAGTAGTGTCCTGTTCTTAAGGCAATAAGAACAGTTCTTTCCAGATGCCTGCCTGCATGTGAGGAAGGGCAAGGTGGAAAGGGAATTCGGCCATATCCATGATTCTGTCCTCCACCAACTTGTATTTTTCTGCTTAGATTACAAGAAAACCTGCCTTATCACAAGTTACATGCTTTATTGTAGGTAATATGCTGCCTGTCTCCTCATATTTTAAGCTCTGTGAAGGCAAAGACTGTATCTTTATTTTCAATACTTGGCACGTGGTAAACTCTTAAAAAGTAATTGATGGATGGATGGACAGATGAATGAATGAATGAGTGAATGAATGAATGAATCAACTGATCAGACCACAATTCAAAACAAACAAAACCCACAGTGACTGTTTTTGAATTAGCTGGACTAATTCCACTTTTAGTCATAGCCATGGTCTCTGGATTTGATCCCTGTATTCATTTAGATCCAGCATGATTTCTCCTCACAATGACATTGAGTGGAATGGAGTGAGAGACCCTATATACCAGTGTGGTGTGAACGCTGCAAAAACTCTTGGCAGGTACACTCCATTTAAACTCATGCACTAAGATTCGCCCAGATCTACCATGGCTTCTAGCAATCTTGCACTTGGTTTCTGGGACAACCCAGCTTCCTTGTGAGTTCCTGTCTGGCAAAGCTGAGGGCTAGAAAAATAATTTACTCTTCCTTCTAGCCAAGTCCCAATGATATGTCTTTCTCAAAGACATGGCAACCTTTCCTTTTAAATGTAATAACAGGGAGGGATATGACCTCTGTCTCCCAGTCTCCCTGGGAGGAGAGAACCCTGATTTCCATAATTGCCAGCAGGTGGACCCAGCTGGCCTAATCACATGTATGTTGACAACCCTTTATAATCTCTCACTTGAGTCTTCACTCACTCCCGTTCCCTATGTCTTCATTCTGTTTAAAAAATGCCCAGTAACCTCTGTACAAATTGAAATGAAGCTCAACTCTTCACTTTCAGTAGATATTGAATAAGGTCTATTTCACAGCTTTAACTAATGTCAAGCTTTCTTTATCTTTGGCAGTCATCACATCCATACCTATCTTTTTACATAATGTTCAAAAGGACTATAGAGAAGTTACAAGAAAAGGTATACACAGTGAAACCCACCATATTGGAAGTATTCCCAATTCCTGCCTTGTGTTGCTGCATGATACATGTCCCATGAAGCACTGAATGTACACAAATAAATAATTTGCTGAGCACATGCTATGATGACTTTTTATGTAAACTCCTAATTTCACAGCAATGCAAATCATAACTAACATTTATTGATTGCTTACTCTATATATCCCAGATACTGTACTCAAACACTGTGCATCCATGATCTTATGTAATCCTCCCAAATATCCTACAATGTAGGTGCTATTGTCATCCCCACTTAATAGGAAGGAACCTGGGGATCAGAAAAGGCAAGTGATTTTTCCAAATTCCTATACACACAAACTCAAATACTACATTTTTTTGTACTTTGCTTTATTGTGCTTCATAGATGTTGTTTTTGAAGGCTAATGCCTTCCACCAGCAAAAAGATTATGTTCAACTCATTGAAGGCTTAGATGATGGTTAGTGTTTTTTAGCAATAAAATATTTTTAAATTAAGGTATGTACATTTTTAGAAATAATGCTATGGACACTTACTAGACTACAGTGTAGTATACACATAATGTTTAAATGCACTGAGAAACCAAGAAATTTGTGTGACTTGTTTTATTATGACATTCACTTTATCACAATGGTCTAAAACCAAACCTACAATATCTCAGAGGTATCTCTATCTAATCTAATAAAATAGTATTATGCAAATTAAACCTCACTCTATTACACCTAAGCCATGCCCACCAGCCAAGCCACGCCCACCATCTAATCTGAGTGACAATATGCAAATTAACCCAGCCAAGATGGCAGCAAGGCAACAAAGTTTCAATTATAGAAGCCACAGAGCTGAAGCATACAGGAGGCTTCATTGCCTGCCTAGGCAGGCTGTGGCCTCCACTCAAGGCAACAAAGTTTCAATTATAGAAAATAAATAAATCCCAGAAACTTGCTTCCAGACAGCCTTTCTTGGACTTTGGGTCAATGGGAACTGTGGCCAGCCTGCAAACAGCCCTCAACCCCTCACCCAGGCTGGCCAGGCACCCCAGTAGGGACCCGAACCCTGAAGAGACTGTGGAAAGTCTGAAAACAGCCCTCAGCCCCTCACCCAGGCTGGCCAGGCACCCCAGTAGGGACCTGAGCTCTGAAGGGGTGTGGGAAGTCTTAAAACAGCCCTCAGCCCCTCACCCAGGCTGGCCAGGCACCCCAGTAGGGACTCAAACCCTATAGGGACTGTGGGAAGCCTGAAAATGGCCCTCAACTCTTCACCCAGGATGGCCACACCCCCATGAGGTAAGGGTTCCCACTGGTGGGCTTGGCCAGCCTGCAAACAGCCAGCATCCCCTCACCCAGGCTGACCAGGCACGCCAGCAGGTGGACATTCCCAGAGGGGTCCCAGACTTTGAGAGGGCACAGGCCAGGCTGAGGGACCCCTACCCCTCAAGTGTACAAATTTTTGTGCAACAGGCCCCTAGTAGTTAATAAGACACTAAACCAATAATTAAACTAACTCTTTGCCTCAAAGCCTGAATACTTAATCACCAGGCTTTACTGGCTCAACTACATTACTGAGAAAGATGCAAGTACATAAGTAATAATAATTCAAGGTAGTATATAGTACATATCATAGATATAGGATATGATACATACACTTGCTCAGGGAACTTTTACTAATCATAATGAGATTAATGAGGGGGAATTAATTAACACTGTTTTTAATACCCTTTTCATTAATCTAGAAAAGTTTTTCATTTTTTGGAGAATCTGAACTTTCAATTTAGGAATGCATTTAATCGCCCCTATGGCCTATCACTTAATAGCTGACATTCTGTGTAAATCATTTGCCCTTTTTCCTTTTCCTTTATCATTGCTATTGCATAATGAGAATTTTTTTCTTAGACTTGAGTGAATCTGAAAGCTGATGTTCAGCGAAGCCCACCACTTCATGAGAGAAATAGAGGTAGATAATAAAGTGAGTTGAGTTGAGATATTGTGGCGAGGCAGTGGCCTCCGCTGTGGCTTGGGTTGGCTGGATCCATCACTCTGAGTGAGCCCTGAGCAATGGAAATGATTATCTTTGTTCTCTCTTGACTTGAACTGAAGAAAAATCCACATCAGACAATGTCTTAATCAGTCTGTGTCAAGAAGTTTTAGTCCCTAAATGCTGCTTTTATTACTAGTCTTAACACAGAAAAACTCAGGGCGACTCAGTCTCTTATCCACATCTGGCATGTTTGAAAAGTGTGATTTTCAAAAGCACTCTTCAAGTCCCAGGGCCTCTAGACCTGGACAAAGATATGCCAGGCTCTGTCTCCTGGGAGATTTCAGTGATTTTTCCCATGCAGCTAAATCCGCTAATGGGTCCATCTGCTCCAGAGATCACAAAGAAGTTCAATTTAGCATCTACTAAAGGCAGCATCAGCAAACTGAGAAGGTTCTGGAATTTGAGCTGGATTTCCCACTTGGGTTCTTTGAAATTGTAAAGGCACTTTATAGCCCCAATAATAGAATGAGATGATAGGTAAGTACTTGCCAAAGTAAGGATGAAGAGACTATTTGCTGTAAACTCGTTTTTGCAGTATTTGTCAACAAATGACATAGTATTACAACTGGCAAGGTCTATCTGTAAAATAACAGTTTGTTTTTATCTTGTAATACCATTGCATTAAATTAGATAATATTCAGCACAAACCCTGGCATAGGGTTACCCTAAAAAAAAAATTAGCTCACTGCTTCAGTTTCACCATCATCATAATTGTTACCATTATTTATACCAGGGCTCACCCAACTATAACCAGCAGATCAAATGTGGTCCACAATCTGTTTCTAATTTTGTAAATGAAATTTTACTGGACCACAGTTACACTCAGTTGAAAATATTTGCTATGGCTGCTTTGGTCCTAGAATAGCAGCGATGACTAGCTATAGCAGAGACCTTTACAGAAAAAGTCTACTCACCCTCATCAGTGGTTTGAAACCTCTGGGAAATGATGGAAGGGTCAGGAAGCAATCTCTGGTTTCTACCTCATCCACATCATATATTAGAGTTTTGCGTGTGATTTCACTATAGAAAGTTTGAGTAAAAGGGAAAGTAGAAAGACTAAAGTTGAACAAATTAGCCTGATGACTTTTTTTCCCCTGAAGGATAAATACTAGCCCCTTTGAGTTGGTAGGTAGGAGACAGGAAGGAGGGAGAGAAGGATGTATCAGGTAGAAAGGACTGCACCTGTAAAGGCATAGTAGCAAGAAATGATGTAGAGTGTCTGTGGGACTCTAAGTAGTACCACATTGATGGAGCATTAGGTACTGAGTTGGGAACATAGAGTTGGAAAACGAAATTAGGCAGCTGGGTGGCAATCAAATCAAATCATGCTTGATAGTGGATATTATCTTAAGAGGCTGGGACTTTTCTCTTGTAAGAGGTTTGGGATTTGGGAGGGAGGATGACAAAAGTGACATTTTAAGTTTTTCTTTTGGACTGGATCATTTTGACAGAGGTAATGCAAAAATAATTGGCAGATAATTAAATACAGGCAGGGAGAGGAGCTGGGAATTGATTTGGTGGTTTACTTGACGTGCCAGTTATCAAGTATTGCCAGGACTAGAAATCTTAGGAAAATTTAGGTTGGCTAGAATGTCAATACAAACTTTTTCTGGATTTTGAATTATTTTAAATTTATGCAAATCCAGATCAAGACAGCTACCATGTATTATGAAGTGTGGATTACAGAAGAGATAAGACACGCTCCTTCACAATGGAAAGGGAGTAATCATCCCCATAGGATTCCATGAATGGCAGGCCCATGGTGGTAACATTCATTTTTTGAGTGCTAAATTGTGAACCGGTAATTTTACACACAGTAGTTCTTACAATAACTTTTGAAGTATCCAATGTTCCCATTTCTGTTGTATAGGTGAGGACATGGATGCTTTAGAAAGGTAGAGTGACATGAACTATAAATGGCATAGCTCAGATTTAGACACAAATCTCACCTTTCTTCCATAGAATGCATGATTCATGAGAGCAAAAATTATTTTCTTCTGTTCTTGCCTGGCTTGCAGTTGACACACAATAAATCTTTACTAAATGCTGAGTGAAATGTTTAATGAATAATTTGAAATTTCATGCCCATTACCTTCCAAAATACAGCACATTCTCAATACTCTAAAATTTTAGCAGTGCTCATTAGTTGCTCAAAAAGATTCAAATATTTTTTCTATGCCTAAAGTCATTACAGAGACCACTCAGTTCATCTGAAAAATATTTAAGTATCTGTCCTCTAGTAACATGATATATTCATACTACTTTTTAAAGGTTACCAATAATTTTATCATGCATCATATCATTTAATCTTAATGACAACCTTATAAGTTATTTGTTCTATTATATAGATGAAAAGCTGAGTTTCAGAGCAGTAACCTGCTCATGGTAACAGCTTAAAATCCAGGTCTTCTGAGTCCAACTTTGCATACTTTTATTGTATCAGACTGCTTATTACTTATGTAGGTGACAGAAACTTGGAACTGAGCTGTAAGGGATGCCAATATATACTTTTTTTTTCTTATTGAATTATCATATATACTAGAGGCCCAATGCACAAAATTCATGCAAGGGGCTCGAGCCTCATAGCCTGACTTTGTCCAGAATATCGTCCGGACAGTCATTTCGTTGTTTGGCCATTCAGTTGATTTCCACATTATGCTTTTATTATTATAGATATGTATGTATATATTATATACATCCTATACAAATGTGTATGATATTTATGTACATCAGTATACAAACCAAAATTGTATAGCTCAATATATTTTCATACACCTATGTATTCTGCACCCAGACCAAGAACCAAATATTCTTTGTGTCCCATGATCTTTCTTGTGCTCCACTCAAACCACTAAACTCTCCCTTGCGGGTGAAATATCCTGTCTTCTAAATGGGATAGACAGGCTTTGCCTGTTGAAAGCAAATAATATGTGATATTTTGTGCCTGAGTATTTTTACTCAATATTATGCTTAGGAAGTTCATGATTATTACTGCAGTTATTGTTTGATTACAAGTATTCTCATAGTTCTAGCATCTTTTATTATATGAATGTATTGTCATTATTTATAAACATCTATTCCACTGTGGCATATCATTTGGGTGATTTCCAGTTAAAATTTGAAGATTATTTGATTTCAGCAGTGCTGCTATGAAGATTCTTGTCTTTTAGTGGGTGTACATATTCATTTCTATTGAATGTGTAGTTAATAGAAGAATTTCTGGGTCAAAAATATGGTTTTGCTATAGCAGTTTATGTAGTTATTCTTTTTACTATTCATCATTTTTCTATGCTTTTATTGATTAACTAGGGGTCTGGTGCACGAAATTCATGCACTGGGGGTGGGGGGTTCTTCATCCCAGCCTGCCCCCTCTCACATATTGGGAGCCCTCAGGGGGTGTCCTACTTACTGAAGGCTTAGGCCCGCACCCTGCTACCTTTGGGGAGTGGGCCTAAACCACAGTCTGACCCCCCATTGTGGGAGGCGACCAGGCTAATCAGAGGAAGCCAACAGCCTCATCACCCTGCTGCTTCAGCCACTGCCAGTCACTGCAGCCACCAAGGTGTTTTCATCAACTTGGACTCCAGTCCCTTCACAATGAAAAAATGACAACTTTCTGTAGGCATTTTCAAGATGTGTCTTTCATAGGATATAACATTTCTTTCTTTTTTTCTTTTTTTTATCCTCACCTAGAGATATGTTTCCTTTGATTTTTAGAGAATGTGGAAGAGAAGAGAAAGACAGAGAGAAATGTCAAAGTGAGAAGAACACTTTGATTGGTTGCCTCCTGCATTTGCTCTGACCTGGGCCCTGGCCAGAGAGAAGCCTGCAACCTAGGTACATGCCCTTGGTCAGAATTGAACCCAGACCCTGCAGTCAGCAGGCTGAGGCATTATGCAGTGAGCCAAACCAGCTAGGGCAGGATATGACATTTCTTAGCCCTCCAACAGTGGATCTTCATTTTTTTTCTCCAGGAGTATGGTGGAAAAACCCTAGACCACTTTTTTGGATTCTTATTACCCAAGTTACTAAGAATATTACCAGTGGCATACAGGGAACTTAGCCAATGAGCGGTAAGAAAAGGTGTTTCCTCTGTAGTTCACTCAGATCACAAGCTCCACCCCTGCCCCTCCAATCCCACCTCCACCCCTGCCTAAGCCTGTAACCTCTGGCCTAGGATGCAGGCCTGGGCAGAAGACCCCCAAGCCCCTCCAATTGCCGACTTCACAGAGCCCAGACCTCTGCCATTGCTGGGTCTGCCCTTGCCCCACTGGCAGCCTCTGGCCAAGGCTGCAGGCCTGGGCAAGAGACCCCCAGACCTCTGCTTTGCAGACTCCACTGGTGCCCAGACCCTTGCGATCACAGGCTCCGTCCCTGCCCCTTCAATAGCTGACTCTGTGGAACCCAGGCCCCTGCAAACTCCAGCCTTGCTCCTGCTCAGGCCTGAAGCCTCTGACTCAGGCCTTATGCCTGGGTAGGGCACCCTCATACCCCTCCAATCACTGGCTCTGCTCTTGCCCATGCCTGAGGCCTCTGGCAAAGGCCTCTGTCCTGGGCAGGGGACCCCAAACCCCCTCTGACTGCCTGTTTCACCCCTTGGGCCCCCCCGCCTCCCCTGCCACATGCCTGGCTAACAGGCCTGACCACTTCAGTGGCGGGGCTGAGCCTGCCAGGGGCGCTGTCACCTTGTGGACATGGGGGTGGCCATGTTTGTGACAGAGTGATGCCTAATTTGCATATTACTCTTTTATTAGATAGGATGTGGCTATGGGCTCCACCATCTTGTGGCTATGGGGGTGGCCATCTTTGTGATGGAGTGACACCTAATTTGCATATTACTCTTTTAGTAGATAGGATATGGACTCAATTATGTACAGTATGATTAAAAATGATATAATTAGAAATTTTGTTTGGGCTAGAGCTGAGACCAGTTAACTGTTAAAAACTCTAAGAGGTGGTATGATAGCCAATTTACTATTATTAGTCTGCTGGCCCCCTGGGGCAGTGGCATACCTGCCTCCTGAAGACCACTTTTCATTTTGCTTTGGTTCTCCAACACATAGGTCACCTCAGCTCTTGCACTTGGACTGTTGAAAGGCTGCTGCTCTAGAGAATGACAGCATAAGTTGAGAAATATATAATCATCCAGCATCTTGATATTAATCACTGTTTTCTTCCCTTATATCAGTAAACCATAAAGAGTAGAGAATTCAGAGAAACAGGAAAATCTTGTTTCCCTTCCCTCGTGAGAAATTTCCCCCTCCTCTATGTGGGTAGATATTTTTATGACTTTCCATTTCTGTCTTCTTAGTTGTGTTATAATTGGAATACTTTTGTTAAGACTGGTGCAATCTTAGCTGAAGATCAGTCATAGGCCTGCATGGACATTCTTATAGGCTAGAAAATAGTGTTCCCAGTAATTTTTGTGCCTAAACATCTAGATTTAAAGTTTTTAAAGTACAACATGGGTTATTTGAAGTTTGGTCCTGGGCTATCTGGAAATCTAAGATGATACAAAACACCTGGACAACAATATATTTACATTTTTGCTCCAAACATTAATGTGAGGGAGGATGAAATGACAGAAAGATATTGTGTAATATGAGAGATTTGTGTAAAATACTGAACTATTGACATCTATAAAACTTGGTAAACATTCTCTAGTTGTGTCAAGGCAAGGCAAAGACCCTATATTACTCAAATATTCTGGATATACTGCACACCAAATAAAGCCATCTGGTCAAACAGTATCTGTGATAATATTTTTAAAAGACAGGTCTGTCTTCTCTCTTTTTATTACATGAACTTTTGAGGCCATAACTACTAGGTTAGGTCATTTTAAAAGGAGAAAATTATGGGGAAAAACAATTGTTATCTTATATCTACAGTGAATCAATGTTATATTAAAAAGAAGAAAAAAAGGGTTGTACTTGATTGGAAGAGTGTTTGGGGACATAACCAGATGCAAAATATGGTCTTGGATTAGATACTAATGTAGATAACAAGTTATAAAGAATATTTAGGGTCAATAAGGAAAAGTAAAATATGATCTAGCTATCAAAAAGATAAAACTTTATTAAAATGAAAAAGTTGAAATTAACAGATAATAAAGGAGATTGTAGAACAGTACATACAATATCATCTTACTTTAGTAGGAAAAATATTACATCTACATGAGTATGTTCACATAGAGAAAATCTTAAAAAGCTATGAGCTAAAGATATTATCCGCAGCGAATCTGGAATGGTAAAAATGTAAAGTTTTAATTATTATTGTTATTGTTTTTAACTCCTTTGCTTGTTTTTATTTTCAGTATTTCTACAGTGTACAAATTCTGATTGTGTTAATAAAGAGGGCTATTTTACATATAAATGAATACATAAGTAAGTATTTAAGGCATTCAGCACCACAATTTATTTGGCAGCTGATTAACGCAAATGGCTAATCTAATAATAATAGTTGTAGTTAAAAATAACATTAATTAGCATTGATTAAATGTGTCAAGCACTGTGATCAGTTTTGTACAAACATTATAGCAATTGATTCTCATTAAAACCCTATGAAGTAGGCACTGTTATTAATTACATTTTATAGATGAAGAAATTGAAGATCTCAGAGATCTGCCAACTTGCCTATGGACACAGCTAGTAAGTGATGAGAAGGGATTTAAGTCCATGTCTGTGAACGCAAATAATTCCCACTTAATTACTGTATATATTGCCCACTATCATCCTGTTACCAGCATCATCATTTCATTGGCTTCCACAATGATAATTTCTCCATTCAATAACTGCAGAGGCTATTGCATAAATTAACAAATGTATTTCTTACCTTAAAAAATTGGTCCTTGTTAGAAATTTGAAAAGTGGGAACAAAAATTTAGTGAGAAGTGGTCAGACCTTTCATTCAAAGAGTTGATAATCTGGTGAGATGGTTATGGCTGTGGAGAAAGAATTTGAATGTATTTATTTTTAAAAGTCATTTTTAGGGCTTAAAAATAGAAATAAATTAAAAAACTTTTTATAGTATATAAACATTCTAAAAACTTAAGGTACAAATACACATATTTTTATATAGATGCTGATACTTATTGAAGAATGCTGATACTTATTGAAGAATGAATGTATAGGTAGAAATTTATTAATGTTTCCAGTAGATAGAAAAAATACCAATGGAATCTTAATTAAATACCTTCATAAACATGCATTAAATATGCTTAAGAAGATTTTACATATTCCCTTCTTGTTGAGAAGAATCATTCTAGGAAACATATTTAGAAGAATCACATTTATTTCATCTATGTGCCTAATTTTATTTTAAAGTTCTCTGGGATTTATACTGCAATTAAACTAAATTGAACAATATAAAATATACAGAAAATCAGATGTAAAAAGCTAAGAAAAAGAACATTTCCCATTGATTTTTCTGGCTTTAAAATTACATTAAAACGTCAGGTTTTCCCAGCAAAATAAGAAGAATTTATTGATGTGATTGAAATTTTTGATGTAAGAACAATTTAGAAGTAACAGGGAAGAAAAGTATTTCAAAAGTCTGGCAGAACTACTCACGAGATGGGCCATCTTGAGTAGGGGCTTTAGGAAGGCAGAGGATGTTTTGGAAATCCCTGGACCTGTTTCAGCCATTGAGATTTGGGATCCAGGGACATTATTGACAACAGGAAGAAAAAGAAACAAAGGTTTTCATTTATGAATTGATATTAGTACTTTAATCTCTTCCCATTGTCACTTTCATGGAAAACACTACTTTTCATTGAAATGAAAAAATAGTTTCAAACATTTTCTATTATATTGCTTGGTGGTTGCATTATAAGTTGACTGGTTATAATAAGTTTCTGAAATTTTAAGGACAGTTTCCACAGAGAAAACATCTCACTGTCTTTTCAGAATTTTGTACATTCAACAGAGGTAGTTGGAAAGATTTAGATGTTAGGGATTTTTTAAAAAAATTAAATTTAATCAGGTAGCATTGGCTAATAAGATTATATAGTATTAAGTGTGTAAGTCAATAATATGTGATCTGTATATTGCATTGTGTGTTTACCATCCAAAATCCAATCGCTTTCCATCATCATATATTTGACTCCCTTTACCCTTGACTACTTCTCCTGATCCCTCCTTCCTTCTGGTAACTGCCATACTGTTGTCAGTGTCTATGAGTTCTGGTTTGTTTATTTATCTTTGTACATCTGTTGTTTTCAATTTTAGATTCCATATACGAGTGAAATCATATGGTTCTTGAATTTTCTGTCCAACTTATTTCATTTAGCATGATAGTCTCAAGATCCATCATGAGATATTTTTTGAACAAACCAAGTATTTGTATTTCTGTTGGGCAGAAATATCCTTTTCCTCTCAGTGCCTCCCAGAATAAGTTAATTCATCAAAGAAGTTACTAATTCCCTTGTGATAAAATAATAGGCATTTTAAAGTTACAGTTATCTAAAAGCAGATCTGTGCCCTAGATCTCATTTTTATCTACTCTAATAAAAGAGTAATATGGAAATTAACCATCTCTCTGAGATGCCTAAGCCATGCCCACCAGCCAAGCCATGCCCACCAGCCAATCAGAGCGGCTGGATGCAAATTAACCCGGCCAAGATGGAGGCCAGCAGCCACAGAGCTAGAACAAGCAGAGGGACCCCACCAGTGCATGAATCCGTGCACTGGGCCTCTGTTATGCATATAGTATCTTTGGTTAATCTCTTCCTGCCCACCCCCTTTTCACTTCCCTCTGAGATTCATCAGTCTGTTCCATGTTTCTATGCCTGCGCATGGAGTGTCTTCCCTGTGGTGGTCAGTATGCGTCACAGCCACTGGTTGAATGGTCCAGCAGTCGAATGGTCACTTAGGCTTTTATATATATACTGGGGGCCTGGTGCATGAAATTCGTGCACTGGAGGGAAGGGTCCTCAGCCAGCCTGCCCCCTCTCACATATTGGGAGCCTTCAGGGGGTGTCCTAATGATGGCTTGGGGAGCGGGCCTAAGCCACAGTCTGGCCTCACTTTGTGGAAGGCTACCAGGCTAATCAGGGGAAGCCACCAGCCCCATCACTCCACTGCTGCAAGCACTGCCAGTCACCACAGCCACCAAGGTGTTTTCATCAACACAGACTCCAGTCCCTTCACCACAAAAAAATGACAACTTTCTTTAGGCATTTTCAAGATGTGTCTTTCATAGGATATGACATTTCTTTCTTTCTTTTTTATCCTTACCTGAGGATATGTTTCCATTGATTTTTTAGAGAATGTGGAAGAGAAGGGAAAAACAGAGAGAAACATCAAAGTGAAAGGAACACTTTGATTGGTTGCTTCCTGCATATGCCCTGATCTGGGCCCCAGCCAGGGAGGAGCCTGCAACCTAGGTACATGCCCTTGGTCAGAACTGAACCCAGACCCTGCAGTCAGCAGGCTGAGGCATTAGGCACTAAGCCAAACAGGCTAGGCCAGGAGATGACATTTCTTAGCCCTCCCGCAGTGGACCTTCATTTTTTTTCTCCAGGAGTGAGGTAAAAAAAACCCTAGACCACCTTTTTGGATTCTTATTACCCAAGTTACTAAGAATATTATCAGTGGCATACAGGGAACTTAGCCAATGAGCAGTAAGAAAAGGTGTTTCCTCTGTAGTTCATTCAGATCACCAGCTCCACCCCTGCCCCTCCAATCCAAGCTCCACCTCTGCCCAAGCCTGTAACCTCTGGCCAAGGATGCAGGCCTGGGCAGGGGACCTCCAAGCCTCTCCAATCACCAGCTTCACAAAGCCCAGGCCTCTGCGATCACCTGCTCTGATCCTGCCCTTTGCTATCACCAGATCTGCCCTTGTCCCACTGGCAGCCTCTGACCAAGGCTACAGGCCTGGACAGGAGACCCCCAAATCTCTGATTTTCTGGCTCCACTGGTGCCCAGACTCCTGTGATCTCAGGCTGCGCCCCTGCCCCTCCAATCGCTGGCTCTGCAGAGCCCAGGCCTCTGTGATCTCTGGCCTTGACCCTGCCCAGGCCTGAGGCTTCTGGCTCAGGCCTTATGCCTGGGTAGGGCACCCTCATACCCCTCTGATTTCCAGCGCTGCCCCTCTCCACTCTGATCACCAGCCCCACCCTTGCCCATGCCTGAAGCCTCTGGAGAAGGCCTCTGGCCTGGGAAGAGGACCCCCAGCTCCCTTGGATCACCTGTTCCACCTCTCAGGTCCCCCATCACCTGCCTGGCTAACAGACCTAACCACTTCAGTGGCGGGGCTGAGCCGGACTGGGTGCTGCCATCTTGTGGCTATGGGAGTGGCCATCTTGTGGCCATGGAGGTGGCAATCTTTGTCACATGATACCTAATTTGCAAATTACTCTTTTACTAGATAGGATGTGGCTATGGGCCATCATCTTGTGGCCATGGGGGTGGCCATCTTTGTCATGGAGTGATGCCTTATTTGCATATTACTCTTTTATTAGACAGGACTAGGGGCCCGGTGCACAAAAATTTGTGCACTTGTGGGAGTCCCTCAGCCCAGCCTGTGCCCTCTCGCAGTCAGGGATGGCTTCTTGGTCATGGGACAGCCCAGGGTGCTCCAGGGCTCAGGGAATGGTAGGCTTCCCTCCATCACCACTGGTGGCTCAAAGAGCCTGGGCTCCAGCTCGGGGCCCCTGCAGGGCTGTGGACGGGGAACCCATCCAGAGGCTCCACAGGGAGCAAGACACCCTCCTTGGAGCGGGCCCCATAGTCTGGTCCCAGCACCTCAAAGAACTCCAGGGTCTCAGGGACCTTGTCCAGGTCGCACAGGTTCATGCTGCACCCACTCTGCCCTGCCCCCGCTGCCACCCATGCTGTACTCGCCTGCTCACTCTGTGGCTGCTGGCCTCCATCTTGGCTGGATTAATTTGCATACAGCTTCTCTGATTGGCTGGTGGGCATGGCTTGGCTAGTGGGCGTGGCTTAGGTGTCTTGGAGAGATGGTTAATTTCCATATTACTCTTTTATTAGAGTGTGTGTGTGTGTGTGTATAGTTTAATCCCCGTATACTGAAAAAATTGAAAGAATTCATGAATATATATATAACTAAGGACCAACAGATTCTGCCCTGCAGAAAGTAAGGAAAAATTACAAAGGGTAAGAACATTCTCTCTACTTTCTTTGAATGCCAGTCTTTACAAAGAGTTTGGTTAGTGCTGTGCTCAATACCCCTAAATTGGCCATCCCCACTCTCCATGTCTGGAGCCCAGAATTGTTAATATGATTGAAAATTCACTTCTTTAGGCAGACAACTAAGAGTGATTCAGTTTTCTTTTTATTGCTTGGTTAAGATTTAATAAGTGCTTGTAAAAAATATTTTCTAATCTAGAGACTTTAGAAGATGGGAATTATAATTAGGTTTTGCTTTCAGACTGTGAATGGGAAATGCCTACACACAATGATCCTGTTCATTTATCTTCGGAGATATGTGAAATCAATGTCTACACCCTCTGCCAGAGTTATATTATGCACCTGCCTGAGGCCCCCAGACTGAAGAATGTAAGCTGTATTCATCCAAAAGCATGTTAAAGGAAGGGAATATAATTAGTTGCTAAGAGACTTTGGGTAATATGTAGCAGCTTCTCCTTTGTGTGCAGCCAGAACAAGTCCGAATCTTATTACCTACCAAGTAGGTCACACGTAAACTTGGAACCAAGTTGGAGGGAGAGGGATGTATTTAATTCCTGACACGTGGTGCTGACAACTCATGGTAGTGGGATACTGCACATAGAACTCTGAACTTCTCCAATCACTAAGAGGAAAATTCTGTATTCTTACATGAACTGAGCTCTCCAAAATACAAATTTACATGACTTAAAGTATTTTTAGCTGTGTTCAGCATTCAGGCACTAAATTTGATACTTGTTTAAGATCGGAGCACTATTTATAATACTCCCAAATTAGAAACAACCCATCCTTTCATAAACATTAAGATGATAAATAATAATGCAATCTATAATAATACAAGTATAATATGCTAATTAGATCAGACAGCCAAACAAACTTCCAGCGATCTTCTGGATGAAGTCAGGGCTGTGAGGGCCAAGGCAAGGCACCATGGCTGCAAGGGCCAAGCCCTTTGCATGAGTTTTGTGCATTGGGCCCCCAGTATATTTATACATAGGAATACTTAAAGCAATTAAAAAATGAACTATTAGTGAAGCAATATAGATAAATCCTAACAACATAATTTTGAGCAAAGAAGTCAAACACATACTATATGGTTCCACTATGTTCAACCTAATCTCTAGTATTGGAAGTCAAGATACTACTTACTTTTAAGGCAGTAGGTGGATAATGGATGGAAGGAAGATGAGGGAAGATTTAAATTTTTGTAATATTCTGTGTTTTGATATGGATGATGGTTGAATGGATGGCTCACTGTGTGATAATTCAACACTCAGTAAACTGATATTTATTGCCCTTTTATATATACACTATAGTTTTAATACCAGGTTTGTTTTAATATTAACTAGTGTTCAGAAATTAAACAATGTCTATCTTAAGAGAGATGGGAAAATAATTTTATTTATCATTAATCTTCATTGTCATAATCTGTTTAATATATTAATATATAATACAAACAGGCATGTATATAAACATATATATATATATATATATATATATATATATATATATATATATATATTAGTGTGATGAGTGCCTTTTAATTTATTTTAAACCCAAGATGTTTTCATGAAAAGTTAATATTTTTTCTAGTTTGAGATACTCAGAAAGAGACTGTCTTCATTTTTTTATACATTTTTTTACTGTCTAAAGTTTTACATATGTCTCCTTTATCCCCAAGTGACCTTCCACCAGCCTTCCCACCCTGGGGAAACTGCCTTCATTTTTAATAGCAATATTAACAAGTGGAAATAGTAATATTACCAATTTCAAATTAAAGATATAAAGCCAGATTACACACCTTTATTGATCTATGGCAATAGAATGATGCAACTCTTTTTTTAAAAATCCTCATCAGAGGATTTGTCTAGAGAGAGTGAGAGAGAGAAAGCGAGAATATAGATATGAGAGAGAAACATAAATTGTCTGCCTCCTGCATGCACCCCCCTACAGGCGATAGGACCCACAACCTGGGTATGTACTCTGACTGGGAATCCAACCTTTTGGTATATGGGAAGATGCTCCCCACTGAGCCTCCATCAGGACAAATGATATAACTCTCGAATAACTTGCCCCCCAAGTAACCTCTCATGGAGACTACTTGTGGATGAATGGAGGAAGAACTGTTCTGTGCTTAAAGGCCTTGCCTGCTGTGGAAAAACTTTGAAGGGCCCCTGATATATTTGGCCAGTTGGAGATTTGTTTTCTGGCTCTGAGAGCTCCTCCTATTGAGACAATTTTTCTTTAATAAAATAAATGAGCACAAACTTTTCTCATGCTCCACAGTGATTTATCACAGAACAGAAACTTCAATTTGGCAAATTTTTAGCCATCACTCACAATGTCTGTTTTCTCTGTAGATGACATTCCATTATGCTCATATACAAAAATCATGCTGTCAGGAAGTGTATTGAAATCAAATCATAACTTTAATTATTTCACCTCAAATAGAAAAGAAAGCCCTTGTTGGTACGTGTTTTGGTGTCTTATTGAATCCAGTAGAAATTGTCTTGGGTCAGATTTAAGGCAAGATGCATTGACACATAAATATGAGACTTGGAAATCATAGTTAACACTGCTACAAGATCTGCTGGTCTTTATATACTGCATCATCTTGAACTTGATTAGTAAGAAAAGACACTACAAGTAGTATGTAACTAAGGGGGTTGATATGTGAATTAAGGCTCAGATAAGTGTGGAAAAGTCTAGGAAAGTGAACACATGAAAGATACCTCTCCCAGCGTTTGAGAAGTGTTCATCACACAGCCTGAAGCCCTTGGTTTGGGAAACAAAGTCACCAATCCTGAATTAATCTGCAAAGTACCATAACGGTGAAGGGAGCATGTAGAGAGGTCTGAAAGCCTCCCCCTTGTGACTGCTAATAGCCTTCCAAAGAACACCCGTGTCTGCTTCACTTAGCCTACAAGAGCACATGGACTCCCCTCACTGGGCATTTCTAAATTGAGACTAAATGGCCGAGGGGATTCTGGGAACCACAGCTGTCATTCAAAACAAGGGTTGGTGGTGAAGGTGCCATGTAAACCGAGCCCATTCTGGCAGAGTGCCTTTTGTCAGTTCGGCGTCTCTGTCCATCCCCTTGTACCCATATATAGGCTCCAAATAAAAAGTTACACTCGCTTCTATTTAATGTGATGCCAACCTCACACATATTACTGTATATATTCTATCCAAAATTGAAGACAAATGAATCTATCCCCAGCTGAGGAGACACAGGCTCAAGGATTTACTTCATCTCTGGCAATACTCATTCCTCTCCCAGCTAATTTCCACTCCTACTATGATATTCTGTGACTGAGCTACTGAGATATGGGTTGGAACATTATTTATACACTTATATGAGATAGAATGGGATTGAGAGAGAGGACAAAGAAAGAGAATGGCTGAACATATGCTTCCATGACTTGAATGTCTTAGCCACTCAAGATAGTATTCACAAATACTATGAGTGTGGTTTTGTTGTTAAAATGTGGTGTTAAATATATGCTTAGCAAGTCATGAAAGTGGCTAACTATTAGACTTAAGCCTTTAAAAATATTTGCCTAAGATGTAATTTGTATGTTATTTTAAATTAGACAAAAACAATAGCAAATCTCAAATCCACAAATCAAAAAGTACTTCCAGTGGAAAGGATCACACACACACACACACACACTCAATTTAAATAAAATTTATCAACCAAAACCAGTTTTAATATGTGCTTTTATTTATTAGCTTATTGTTAGTATGGCAAGTTACATTATTTGGAAACAGGTCAAGTGAGATTCCTTAGAGATTCATTTGGTATTACTGTCTTTCAAGGTATCATGGGCATTTTGCCCACAGATGGGATCTGTGTGTCCAGGGGAACCAGTTTGCAGGACTTTGATATTGCAATCATGGCTTCCAAAGCTGACTTTGAAACTTGTCTCTGCAGATAAATCCCCAGTACACTGGAGCATTGAAATGTTCACTGTTATCTCCAACATGCTACTATAAATCAGAACACTGCCTTTCTTTCAGTTAAATAAAATCGCGATTACTTTATTCAGTGCTTTTGAATAAAAAGTTAAAGTTGAATGAATATTGATGACACTTTCACCATCAACTTACTTTGTATTTCAGGACTTAACACATGTCTCTGTGTGAATACAATGGCAGATTTGGTCAGCCTAACCTGATGCCCATTCCCAAATCCATTTCCCATCTCTAACTCGGAATTTGAAAAGCTAGAAACGCATGTCCTCCCAGCCTATGTCAGAGGACAGGCAATATATCTTTGTTAAGAAAACATAGTGGATGTCTTGTGAGTGAAGGGATGGCCTTTGAGAAAAAGTTTACTTTTCTGATGAAGGGACAGTCATCATTTGCACTGTCTCTTTGGTCTCTTCTTCTCCTTTCCTAAATTTAATGTAAGTGTAAATGCTTGATCTCTAGCAGCTATTCTGAGACTGTGAGGGTAAAATAGCAACATGCTAAGCATAGCGGAGTAAAAATATGGAACTTTGGTCTTTGTGGATATTATTGGGCCACAGAACCAACGCCAGGAGCTGCCCATATCCAGACCTCTGATTCCATGAGGAAAAACTATATAACTATATGCTTAAGTCACTTCCAGTTGGATCTCTATCACTTGTTATATGCACCAAATAATAATAATGATGATAATAATAATATTAACACTAATAATAAAAATTAGTACATGTAGTGCTTGCTTGCTATATGATAGCAAGGCTCTAAGTATGTTAATAAGTTAACACTCTTAATCCTATAGAAATGTAATTAGTGTGGGCCCTAGCCAGTCTGGCTCAGTGGATAGAGTATCAAAGGTTTCTTTTCCAGTCAGGGGCACATACCTGGGTTGCTTCTCCCTGGCCCAGGCCCTGGTTAGGGCGTGTGCAAGAGGCAATCAATCAATGTGTCTCTCACATCGGTATTTCTCTCTGTCTTTCCCTCTATTCCATTCTCTCTAAAAATCAATGGAAAAATATCCTCAGGTGAGGATTAAAACAAGAAGAAAAATAATTAGTGTTATCATCATGCCTATTTTACATCTGAAGAAACAAAGGTTAAATATACTCAAGATCACAAATGTAGCATTTGGCAAACAAAATATGTTTACCCAAGCAAAAGGGCCAGGATATGCGGCAAAGACCTAAAATGGGGGCTTTCATCTTATGTATGAGAGACCCACTCATTTTCCCAGTCTATAGGGTCATGGTGTGAATTGGTTCGATCAATCAAGACAATGGCTGTGAAACCAGACATATCTTGGTTTGAATCTAAGCTCTTTCACTTATTACATGTCTGATCTTGGGTAATAAGTCTCAGTTTATACATAAGCTGAGTGTGTGCCTTTTTAAAAAATATAGCTTATTGATTTTTTACAGAGAGGAAGGGAGAGGGATAGACAGTTAGAAACATAGATGAGAGAGAAACATCGATCAGCTGCCTTCTGCACACCTCCAACTGGGGATGTGCCTGCAGCCAAGGTACATGCACTTGACCAAAATCGAACCTGAGACCTTTCAGTCCGCAGGCTGATGCTCTGTCCACTGAGCCAAACCGGTTAGGGCATACCTTTTTTGTATTGTCTCTTAAATCTTTTTACATTTTTAAATTACAGGTGACATACAATATTATATTAGTTTCAGGTGTACAACATAGTGATTAGACATTTATATAGCTTACAAAGTGATCATCTTAGTAAGTCCGTTACCCGTCTGCTGAGTGGAATGTTTTTACACTCAGTATTAAAATATCTTGTAGCATTCACCAATGTTTATGTGCCTAAGTAGCTCATCATCATCTTCAATCTCATCATCATCATCATGGCTTACCTCTTATTGAGCAGTAACTGTGAGTCAGGTGCAGGCTGCATATTTTACATGTAAACTGTCATTTGACCCTCAGATCACCCCTAAGAAGTAGGCACTACTGTTTTCCGTTTTGAGAATGTAGGCAATTGTAGTCACATGTCCATTAAGCAGGATAGCCAGGTTTCAGATCCAAAAGTGGCCGACTCCAACATTCAGGTTTCTAATCACTAAGCCTTTCAACCCCAGGAGGCACTAGAAGCATAAGCAGCAACTGAAGTTCCCATTCCCCCAGGAGAGTTCAAGGGCGTCCAATAAGGAAAGACTACTTTCAGCACCATGACAGGACAATGCAGGATTAAAGGTAGTCCATTTTGATGTCTCATTTGTGACCTGATCTCATATTTTGCCAATAAGACACTGTAATGAAAATTGCATTGTGTGTGTATGTGTATGTAGGGGGGGCGGGGAGAGGGAGAGAGATGGGGGTGGGGGTGGGGCATTATTCCTAGATCTCATTTATCATAGGCTAGTGGCTGCTCCTTTTTGGAGAAGAATGGAATGAAGGGGACAGGCAGGCTGGTGTGGGGAAAAGAGAGTGGAGTCCTCCTCTCAAATTTAGTCCCCCTGCTACCCTTTGAGCTCTAGAGTCACACTGATTGTGTCCTTGAAGAAAACAAAGAAAAAATTGAACCCATTAATACTGAAGATTTTACCAGGGACATATGCTACCCTTCTTAAAAACTCTGGAATGATATTATCCAAGTGATTTAAATTCCCTAAAAGATCATTCAATTGTGTTATTTCAAGGCTAATGAGCTGAATATGAAGATCAAGGTGACGGAAAGAAGAAAATTACATTTGAAGGCTTCTTCCTGGATTCCAGTCCCAACTCCTTCAGCTGAAAAGTGACAACTGTCAACTATATCTTGATGTTTGCACGTATTTCAACTATGCAATTCCGTGACAGAACAGTAGGACCTACTTGCAAAGTTTAATAGTACTTTTAAAATTACTTGCCAATTTGGAACAATTCTGACAAATAAAGTGAACATTATGCCCAGGAAAAAATACTAAGAGAGTGAGGAATAATTAGTCTTTGCACAACAATTGGGAGCATATGGTGATATATTCAAGCAAAAGGCCACATTCAAGGTTGAAACAGCCTTTGTGCAACGGGGCCAGGTAGTAACTTATGGCATCGATTACATAAAATGCAGCTCCAGGCTTCTTTCCTGGCTTGCTGTTTTGTAGGTCCCAACTAAATAATAAGAAAAGCTGGATATGTGCTTAAAGCTTACTAGGAAAATTGTCCATCTCTTGGTCATTGATTTACTTCTTTCTTCAATTTCTTTTTTATGATCTTATCTTATAAGAGGTCAGATGTAGTGGCTTAATGTCCCACCCTAGTTATGGTAGTTGGAATCATCCCAAATCATTTACTCCTAAAGGAATAAAAACATCTATTTGGGGTCTTTCTAGTTTTGAGAATAATGGTTGGTTTTGTATAGTTCTTTTAAAATTATTGTTAAAGGAAAAAATTGTCAGGGAACTATATGCTTTATAAATACATGTCCCGGAGTTTCATTATAAAACAAGACTTAAGTCCACCAGCAAAGGTATAATTACACAACCACCCCTGTGCTAAGGACTGTCACAACTAACAATTACACATAGACATTAACTGCAAGAATCTCACGGCTTAATTGGCTAGAAATCTCTTTCTGTTCTCTCTTTGGTGGTTGAAAAATTTCTAAAATAAACTCTCAGTTTTAATAGGTGGAATGTACTGGAAATAATTTTATTGTTCTTTGATAAGTGACCTTGAACTGATTTACATATATTATTCATATTTGATTATTTATTTATAAATCCCACAAATATTCATTAAGCACCACCTGGTTTTTAGGCATTTATAATAGAGACGAGAGCTGACTGAAATAGTGAATGAATTAGGAATGGCTTCTGCTCTCACGTAACTTACAATTCTAGTGAGTAACTTATTGTATATGAAGAGCATGTTAATGAGACCATAGGATGCAGTGAAACCTTGTGGGAGAGGCATCAAATTCAAATTTGGATGGTTAGGGAAAGCTTTCTGAGAGATGCATGATGTGAGACTAGAGTTAGTGATGCAGAGCAAGAGGTGTGAAAGAATGTTCTTGACAGAAAACAATAAGAATCTCAGGACGTGAAAGCAAAATACAGAGAGATTGTATGTGTAGTGGTTTCCAAGTACTGAAATACACTTGGTGTGAATGGATGGTTAATTTCCAGATGGGCATGAGAACTGAGAAGGCTAAGGGAGCATGAGGCCAGTACATGTAGGCCCTTATGTAGAAGATCCCATATGTAAAGAAGTTTAAACATTACCCTAAAATAAGATAAAATCCTTTGAAATATTTTAAACAGAAGAGTGACATGAATACATTTCTGCTTATCATTTTTTGCTGTGGATATGCAAGTGTGAGGATTTGAGGGGAAATATGGACATTCACAGACCATACCCAAGGAAGTTGAAAAAAAAATTTAAAAATTAAATTTCTGCCTTTTTATGACTCATTTCTCTCCCTTTTATTCACTTCAATCTAAAAATAGAAAAGAAATAAAAATAGAGTGTCATATTAATTTAAGAAAGATAGGATTTGCTCTTTGTCATTTAGAATGAAAAACTATAGGCATGATAGAGGAAGAAAGATGAAACCTCAACCTTAATAAATAATGATCTAATAACTATAATTTCAGGAATGGAATGGACAATCTCAAGAAGTAAACCTCATTCCTGGAAATATATTTGCAGCGGTGAGATGACCACTGCAAAAGGATGCTGGAGAAGAGAGTGCTATGTGGCTAGGAAGTTAGGCCAAATGACCCCTCGAGTTTCTTCTGGTTCTTAGCTCATTTTAGAGTTCTACTTGCTTACATTATGTCTAACCAAGGTCCTAACGTAACATCAGGTTGCTGCAACGGCTTAAATTTTTGAAACATTCCTCCTCTTCCTCTGTAGGTGTAGGGGGTCATTATTTCAGATGTAAAGTCTCTGTGTTTTATGTTGTAGGACATGCCATGAAATGAGTTAGGAAAGGAATGGTTCGTGTGCTGCCCTGAATTTTTATAGACCCTGATGCCTGGCTTAAGGATTATTTTCTTGGGTGCAGGTAGTTACATCTTTTGAAATTGCTGGTTTATTTGGAAAACATCTTGGAGAAACAAAATGAACAACATTCCTCAAAGACATAATCCAGGACATAACATTTCCAGAGGCTTCATTATGCACATTTCAGCCTAGCAGTGTTTATCCAATTAACTTACCTGTGCAGCCAACATACTCTCTCCTCTTCTGTCACGCTCCCAAATGCATTCGCATACAAATAAATGAACAAATGCATTATTGGATATTCATGATTGCTGTAACGGAGAACTTTGCAAGATTTTCCATGAGCTAAAAGGAAGATGGAACAAAAGCTTACCAGTCTCTGCATTGCCAGTGGTATTCTGGGAATTTGGTGGTTTTTAAAATTCTGTGCCTTTTCAGTAGTTTCAAATTCACTATACACACTGGAGATATGACTTCCCACAAATCAGACTCAAGGTAAATTGAGTTAGGGTAACATCACTTCTATCAATATCGTGCTATATAATTTTAATTCAAAGTGCCTGTACATCATCAAGATGCATTTAGCATGCTCTTCTGTGACTTCCTTTCTTTTGGGCTTGAGAACAATGAACACTGAGGTTATTAACCAACTTGATAAAGATTTCAGGATGAGATTTCTAGGATCAAATACTGTCATTTCCTCCCCGTATAACTCATCCTCATGTTGAGACTTGGGGTGAGTTAGCTCACATGTGATAACAAATGCTTCTATTGTACTTCGTATTATACAGGAAGTTTCTGATTTTGAAGCCATCTTCTGTGTGTAGGGAATCTGTTCTGCTTTGGTTGTCAGGAAAAGACTGGGAGGATTAGCGTGAGACACGTTATAATTAAAATGTATGAGCAGTAATTGCAGACTACCATCATCATTTGATGATATGTTGCACTAAGGGCACTACTAGTGAATTCAATAAAGACAATTAGACTTTCTCAGGCACTTGTAGTTAATCATTTGGATATTTCTTACCTATGCCTTTATATTAAAAAGTAAGTCAGATAAACACATATGGAGAAAAAGTGGATTTATTATTACTCCTCAATATTCTCCATCTCTTGTTTCAAAAGAAGAAAGTGGAATAATATAAACACTTGATCCTATGATTGGATGTCTTTTGGTGAGCCTGAGACCCTAGACTGTGAACTTCACTGGTGCTTCTTAGGTGAAACCCGGCAGCTGGAGGAGACTGGAGTTGGGTATTTCCCTTCCTCCAGGTATGTCAGGCTCAATAACATTTCAGGTTAAGCTCTGGCAGGGCTTGTTCAGAACTGAGTGCTCTGATGTACTTAAAACTGGTTCCTTTTCCCTCCCCTTCTGGAAGCAGGAAGGGATATTTCTCCAATCACACTGAGGACCTAATAGGACTCCTGGAAGCGTCATGGAACTTTGAGCCCTGAAACACAAGGGCCAGCAGGAAGAGTGAAATAAGACTCTGGGGAAAATGACAGAGGGATATTAAATGAGGTTAAACGAAAGACCAAGGTGCGGGGACTTGCCGTATATCATTGAGTGTGCACTTTGCCAATACTAATGAACATATGATCTAGTGGGGAGAGTTACCATCTGATATCACTCAAGGAAGAGTATAATTTAATTAGGCTCTTGCTAGTAGGAACTATTTTTTCAGATTCCTTCAGACATCATAGGCCATAACAACAGGGCTGCCAAGGCCCAGGCATCATACATTTTGGGAGAATTGCATTGAGAAGCAGCAGCCTGTTGTTCTATTGCTAACAAATCTGGGATTTGGTCAGCATAAAGAAAGCTACAAGATCTTTTCAGGAAAACAAAGCATATTTTGTGTCTTGGCTAAACAAGACAATTAAACCTTTAAAAATAAAGCCACTCAAAGGCTAACATATCAAACAAACCACAGTACCTACAACCGAAGAACAGCCTGATCCCTGCCACCTGTGCCCCATCAGGGACATGTAAAGAAAAAGCAAATCTGAACAGTGAAGTTGAGATCAGCTATGGTGTCAGCATTTTAAAGAGAATGTTGTAACGTTAAACTTGTATTCATTCTTTCTAGAATTCTGAACAGTGTATGCTGGCACCCTATTTTTTAAAAATATATTTTATTTATTTTTTACAGAGAGGAAGGGAGAGGGACAGAGTTAGAAACATCAATGAGAGAGAAACATCCATCAGCTGCCTCCTGCACACCCCCCACTGGGGATGTGCCTGCAACCAAGGTACATGCCCTTGACCAGAATCAAACCTGGGCCCTTTCAGTCCGTAGGCCGATGCTCCATCCACTGAGCCAAACCAGTTAGGGCTGGCACCCTATTTTTTACAGGCAACTATGAGATGAACATTAAGCACTTCTGGATGCAAATACAAAGTTTTGGTCTGTGAAAACTAATATCTATGCCTCTACTTCCAGCATTCGATAGCCTGTAGAAGGTAATATAGCAGTGGTTCTCAACCTGTGGGTCAAGACCCCTTTGGGAATCAAACAACCATTTCACAGGGGTCGCCTAAACACATCCTGCATGTCAGATATTTAAATTATGATTCATAACAGTAGAAAAATTATAGTTATGAAGTAGCAACAAAAATAATTTTGTGATTGTGGGTCACCACAACATGAGGAACTGTATTAAAGGGTCATGGCATTAGGAAGGTTGAGAACCACTTAATATAGCATCATCTAGAGCCATCAATGAAGGTTAAGCTGGAATCAGAGGCTCCCTTGCTGTTTCTATTGGTCATCAGTGAGTCTAGTGATCTGGTCTCAATCTCACTTGGCAACCTGCCCAAGTCTAGGATACTCCCAGGGTATAGTCACTGAGGGTGTGTACTTCCCCCCGACCTGTATTTCCACTCTGATCACATGATTGCTTATACTACTCAACTGGAAATTCCTGAGCTGCACACTTTAAAAGGCATAGGGCATGGGACTACAATTTATTTGTTACCAAGTCTCTTGATAAATGATTTTCTGTAATGTAATGGAAAAACCATCTATTTTGTAATCGAACAAATGTGAAGAAAACTGTTTAACTCTGGAGGGTCAGTTTCCCCATTTGCGATCAGGAAAAATAGTAAGAACTGTGTCATGAAGCCATCAGGACAATTCAACTCACATAGTGTTCATAGTGGCTTTGAAAAGTAAGTGCTGGAAACTGATTGTTTTTAACCTACCTTGGTTGCTCTGAAAGGTCAGAGCTATGCACCCATTGTTTAAGTTGAAACATTGTTAATTACAACAAATCCCCACTTGTTAATTACATGTAAAATTCTTCCTTGGAATTTCCTGCCTAAGGATATGGTTGTTTTCTCAGAGACTCAATAAAAGGCTGGTGAGACCCAGGCATTGGTGGGCAATCTACCCTGGTGGAGGAAAGATGCCACGCCTGGTCCCCCAGTTTCCAAATTGATTCTCTTCTAGTCTCTCTCTCTTTATTTTGTGCGCGGCCTCCTTCAGAACTCGAACCCTAAACAGGAACCCTGAACCACGCTGGACATGTAAGGGACTTCAATAAGTAAGTCCATTCAAATAGAGAGCCTGATATTGCCAAAGATTTAGGGTATGGGGTAAGTCTGCCTGAGCTATAGAGAGCTGTCATTTTAAAGGGCATCACTGGTTAGCAGGATGTGAGCTACCTCTGAGTCAGAAGTTTAGCACACAGCCTAATGTATCCAATTGTTCAGAATAAATGAAATAACCTGCTGATGGCTGATACTTCACTTTTGTGCCACATATTTAGAATAGTGTTCATGTCAACATAAGTCCAGCATAATACTTTAAAAACTATGCATGAACTATTTCCCAATTGAGAATCTGTGAGAGAGATTTGCTTGGTCATTTAAATGAAATAGGTTGGTCTGATCACCAATTTGGGGAAATAATGCCACAGAAAAGCCATTGGATTGAGCTTTTTTTCAAACTGACATTTTTCTCTGAGTAAACACAGCTGTGGGGCTCACAGTATTTTGTTGAGGTTTTTTCCCCCTGCTTTTTGTACATTTTCCCAGAGAGGTCACCTTACTCCTAGGATATGTTCTGCCATTCTCTGCACTATGTGCTCACATCTCTCTGCATTTGCACTGATGCTAATAGACTTGGAATATCGACTCTTCCCTGGTGGGTTGGCAGAGCGATGCTCTGATCATTTTCAGCTCAAGAAATCTGTGTTGTGGGGGGACTCTTTACAGTCAGCTCAGTCTTCAAAAGGGATACACTGTGTACTGCTAACGTTTATTAAAAATTACCTGCAGCCTTAGCTGGTTTTCTCAGTGGTTAGAGCATCAGCGTGAACTGAAGGGTCCTGGGTTCTATACCAGTCAAGGGCATGTGCCCAGGTAGCAGGCCTGATCTCCAGTAGGGGGCTTGCAGGAGGCAGATGATCCATGATTCTCTCCTGTCATTGATGTTTCTAGCTCTCTCCCTCTTCCTTCTGTCCTGAAATCAATAAAATTATACTTTAAAAAAATCACCTGCAAAGGGATCCCATTGCTACATTTCCCAACTGACATGAAAATGCCCCAGCAGGTCGCAGAGCTATTGTCACAGAGACCCAAGAAGACATCATTCTTCATGTGTGGGTCTGTGTGTAGATGCTGCCGTGGGGAGTTTGCTCATGAATGTGTTTGTGGTTTGGAAGTTGATTTTCAGAATTCAGGCAAGTTTGGTTTTTTTTTTATACTAGCACCAGGCCCATCACCAGACTCAATCACACTGAACCTGTGAATGTAACCACATTGTTCCTAAGCAACCTCACAAATAAAAAAGCAACCATATTTGCCTGTGGCTGTGGGGGAGAAATTTGATAAGGAAACAGATGGCACTTAGTAGCTTCCAGGAATTTTCAGTAAACAAGCTGATATTGAAAGAGGTTGGGAAAAAAATCAAATAATACCTTAGTAGTATATATTTTTTGAAATTGAGTACACACTTTGACTGTGGAACAATATTAATGTCAAAGCCTTGGGAGTTACAAACCTTGGGAGTTAACGATTCTGGATTAAAACTCTGACATCCAGGGCTCACGAAGCACACTAATCTTCCACCCATACATCCATCACCTTCCCCACGTTGGAGGCATGAGCACCACTTTAATTCCATAACAGGTGGCAAAACTCCTACTACCCAATGAGTCACGAGTGAACCACGTTTTCAGCAAATGGTTGTCTCCCCACACAAGAGACATGTTGCAGAGGACAAGAGCATTTTCAAATGGGAGTGCATTAAATATAAGTATTTTGAGTTTTCAGAAGCCAGGCCGTAAATAAATAGAATCTCATCATGTAAGTGTTTAACATAGATGAAGCCATTTGCATTCAAGCCTGTCTCATGCTATGAAAGTATAAAATGATCCTTTCATGTGTACACATTATCATATTGTATATGTTCATCTATATATTTTATACACATGTGATTCTACAGGGTTGAATACAGACAACCTTCTATATGTATTAATGGAAAAGTTTTAGAAAATTTTAGAGATAAAATTGACCCCAGATGATTTTTGCCTATGCACTGAGTTTAGAGCCCAAACACTTTTGTATAAGTTTTTCCTACATAATTCCTTCTTGTCACTGCGGACGTTTTCCCTCACATGGTTCTCATTCACCCATGCCCTGCTCTCCCCTGTTCTGCTCAGAAATTCAATTGATGCCATAGGACAATAAATCCATGCAACTGATCAATTCTGTAATGAAGATGAAAAAACACTGTGTTGGAATATGAGCAAGGATATAAGTATGACCATAGAGTGCTCTCAGAGAGATGATATTATCTTTAATCTAATAAAAGAGTAATATGCTAATTGTGTCACTCTGCTACATCCAAGCCATGCCCACCAGCCAATCAGAGCAACCATATGCAAATTAACCCAACCAAGATGGCGGCTGGCAGCCATGGAGTTAGAGCAAACAGGAGGCTTGGTTGCCCCAGCGATGGAGGAAGCTAAGCTTTCCACCTGCCTAGACCGGCTATGGCCTCTGCTAAAGGCAACAAAGTTTCAATTATAGAAGATAAATGAATCCCAGATATCTGCTTCCAGCCAGCCTCTCTGGGAGCATGGGTTGCTGGGGGCTGTAGCAAGCCTGCAAACAGCCATCAGCCCCTCACCCAGCTGGCCAGACACCCCAGCAGGAACTCCCACCCTGAATGGGGCTGTGGCCAACCTGAAAACAGCCATCAGCCACTCACCCAGGATAGCCAGGCACCCCAGCAGGAACCCTCAACCTGAAGGGACTGTGGCTGACCTCCAAACAGCCATTAGCCCCTCACTCAGGCTGACCAGGCACCCCAACAGGGACCACCACCCTGAAGGGGGTGTGGCCAGCCTGCAAACAGCCATCAGCCATTCATCCAGGCTGCCTAGGCCTCCTAACAGGACCTCCACCCTGAAGGGAATGTGGCCAGCCTGAAAATGGCTCTCAGCCCCTCATCCAGGCTGGCCAGGCATCCCAGCAGGACCCCCACCTTGATCTGGGACACCCTTCAATGCAAACCAGCCAGCACTCACCCATGCACCAGGCCTCTATCCTATATAATAAAAGGGCAATATTCAAATTGACCCTCACAACAGAACCACTGGGAATGACTGGTCACTATGACACACACTGACCACCAGGGGGCAGATGCTCAATGCAGTAGCTGCCCCTGCTGGTCAGTGCACTTTCACAGGGGGAGTTCTGCTCAGCCACAAGCCAGGCTGATGGCTGCCAGTACAGTGGTGATGGTGGGAGCCTCTCCTGCCTCCTCAGCAACTCTAAGGATGTCCAACTGCAGCTTAGGCCTGCTCTCCACTGGTAAGTGGACATTCTCTGAGGGCTCCTGGGCTGCCAGAGGGATGTCTGACTGCCAGCTTAGGCCCGATTGCCCAGGGAGGGGGCCTAAGCCAGCAGGTGGACATCCCCTGAGGAGTCCTAGACTGAGAGAGGGCATAGGCCGGACTGAGGGACCCTCCTGAGTGCAAAAATTTTTGCACACCAGGCCTCTGGTTTTTCATAAAATAATTATCAATGAACGGCAGGCCCTGTGGTAGGCTCTGAGGAAATTTAGCTGAATTGCATATTTTGTCTGATTCTTTACATGTTTCATTGTAATCAGTTTTATTGGCATACTTACAATAGAAATAAAATAATTTTAGGTGTAAGGTATCAGACAAAATGAATGCAAATAAAGTATTTTACCCTTTAAGAAATTTTCTTGGCTGAGGAAGGATTTTCAGAACTGAATAATTTCCTCTGTTCTTTCTTCAATTCATACATAGCCACAGGCAAGGAACTCCCAATAAAGCATTTCTACTCCCACAACAGGTTGTAACTTGCTCTGGCATGGCACAACATTTCATTTCATTTGCAGCAGGCAACACTATTTTCCAAAGCTCAAGCTAATTATGTGAGATTTATATAGGTGAAAACATAGGGATTAAGCAAGCAGGAAAAAGAGAGAAAATTTATTTAGTGGCCATGTTTACCAAAGGATAATGAAAATAAGGGTTCTCTGCAACCAAGTCTGTCCTGAAATAAATACCTAACCAGCGAAGGGAATCGCGAGCACGCTGCTGGTGTTTTATCCTGTCCTAACAGAAGCTGCTCGCAATAACACAGAAACACAAAACAGACATTTTTGCCCTGAAGCCAGTATTAGAACCACCATTAATCTTATCTCTTTGACATACTTGTTACTAAACTACCTGGTTTTTATTTTCAGATTATTCCATAGGACTGTTGCTAAAATACCTTATTGTGGAATGCTAATTTTTCATGTTATTTAAATATGTTTTATATTACTTAAAAATTACTTTAACCTGTAGATAATTACTTATAATTAACTTTTTTTGTCTGTAAGCCTTAATTTTATTTGTCCACACCCAACACACACACACACACACACACACAGAATTAGTTATTTTCCTCTTATTACTTAATAATTGCACATTATATCCTGTTCTAATTTTCAGGTTACACAATTACTTTAGCTTATCTGGGGGGGAGAGATGCCAGTATTTTATGTTGTTTAATATGGAGTTTTAATTTCCTTAATTTGCAATCTTTCTATTTATCTTTTTCTTCCCTAGGTTTATTTGTAGTATTTATTATCATGATGACCCTAATCTTGCAAACATGAGAAGATAATCATGAAAGTGCCCCATCTTTGTCATCCATTATTTATTTGAATGATGGGCCTTTTGTAATAAGTCAAGATAAAAAATGTCTGTTATTTGTTCAAGTTAAGGCAAATTTAACATATTTTTCAGAATTTAATTAGCACCAATCTCTTCACCTTTATTTACCACTAGGGGCCCGGTGCACAAAAATTTGTGCACTCAGGGTGGAGGGAGTCCCTCAGCCCGGCCTGTGCCCTCTCACAGTCTGGGACCCCTCAGTGGATATCCTATGATGGCCCCAATCTGCCAGGCGCCTTCTGTGTGTGTGTGTGTGTCCACTGGGGACCTGCCCCCAGCCGTATCAGAGGCTCGGAGCAGTCCTCCTGTGTGTGTCTACCTGCTGGGGGCCTGCCTCCAGGCACACCGTGGAGGCTTGGAGCAGGCACCCCCTCTATGATGATCTCTCAGACTCTTGCCCTCCCCTGCATGTTGTTCTCTTTTTTGAGCATGGCCAGGGCTGGGTGCGGCCTGCCTCCCAAGCTTGCTACTGCCCATCTTCCTCCAGCCACCAGAAAGCAGGAAAAACCCTGCCTCGTGGTCAGGCCAGCCTTTTCCTGCTCCCTGATCCCCGGAAGGGGTCTGGGGAGCCACCAAGCAGGACTCCAGCCCCCAAGAGCTTGCTTTCCCGCTCCCCAGTGGCCCCTAAAGGGCCTGGGGAGCCGCCAAGCAGGCCACCGACTCTTTCCCACTCACCGGTCGCCTGCTGCCTTCCTTTCCCACTTCCCGGTGCCGCCAAGGGGTCTGGGGAGCTGCCAAGCAAGCCCCTGGCCCCTGCAGCCTTGCTTTACCGCTCCCCGGTGCCCTGCAAAGGGCCTGGGCAGCTGCCAAGCAGGCCGAGACTGCCCCGCTTTCTCTTTCCCACTCCCCAGCCCGCCACCTTGCTTTCCCACTTCCTGGTGCCCTGCAAGGGGCCTGGGAAGCCCACCAAACAGGCTGCTGACCCCCTGCCATTTCTTGCCCACTCCCCGATGCCCCTCCAAGGGCCTGGGAAGCCCACCAAGCAGGCCGCCGACCCCCTG
>PVJC01016152.1:6254-34151 GCA_004026665.1 Murina feae | reverse complement strand
TTCTTACTTGCATCTGGCAATGTTCATCAGTAAAGGACTAATGATGGAGCTTGGCACTTTTCATAAAAGCATATTCTGCTTTTTACAGTTAAAATGCCTGTGTCAATACTCTAGTTTCTCTTCAGATCGCATAAATCTTTTGCCTGTTAAAATGCCTGTGTCAGAATAAGGTATTTTCAGAAAATAAAATGTATTTCCTATTTTCATCAGAACTTTTAAATTTATTTTTGGTAAATATCAAAGACAGAAATATATATGATTGATTTCAGAGAGGGAGAGAGAAAGAGACAGAAACATCAATGATGAGAGAGAATCATTGATCAGCTGCCTCCTGCATTCTCCAGACTTGAGATCGAGCCTACAGCCCGGGCACGTGCCCTGACTGGAAATCGAACTATGACCACCTGGTTCTTAGGTCGACACTTAGCCACTCAGACATGCCAGCCAGGCAAGATCCATTTTAAACTCATTCTGCTTTGTGGCATAATATGATGTGATATAACAAAAACCCCATGACAAGTGAACACATTTTTTAATACGTTTATTCTTCACTTTATTTTCTACCTTATCACAGTATTGGAATATTTAACTCAGTGTTTTGTCTCTACACTCAACCACTATGGCCATTTTTAAAAAACATTTATTGAGGTATAATTTATATACTATAAAACTCACCCATATAAGTGTCCAATTTTAAAGTTTTGGGTCATTTTGCAGATGTGCGTAACAATCACCACAACCCATCACCCCATTTCTGTCATTCCATAAAGATTCATTGTGCTTATGATCAGCATAGCTGTGAACAGCCCAAAGAGGTCTGTTAGTTACCACTTAACATGGGTCCTGCCTATGTAAGGTTCACCTGTCTGGGCCTTGGTTTTTCATTGAGATGGTAACATCTACCTTTTTAGGGTGGTTGTAAGATTAGGAAATTAAGTTATTATCTTCATGGTTATAATGTTTTAGAGGTTTAGGATGGAGTTTAGCATCTGACTCATACCCCTACTCCTATCTTTAACATCCTGGCTAGAGGAGTACTGAATCAAATGAAGTCAAATATGTATTTGTTCTATAGCCCAAAGTGCAAGATGCCCTGGGAAAGTTAGATGGAGAATACAGTGGGGAGCTGAGTGACTGCCAAGCCTGCTGAGCTCAGCCCACCTGACTTGCATATGGACTGAGAAACCAGAATAACAGAAGCAGAGAGAAACCTGACCCACTGGCTTTGTTACATAGGCTGCTTCCCTTCCCCGCATCTTACTACCACCTTACTAAAAGCCTATTGATAGCAGACCCTTCTGCTCAGTACATTGTCTCTGACTATCAAGAGGAAATTATAAGGATTCTAAGCATGGTTTGGAGAGAGATGAGCATCAGAATTAGACTCATATACAACAGGAATTATCAGACCAGAAATTTAAAGTAGCAATGATTAACATGCCAAGGACTCTAATGAATACAGTAGACAGCATGAAAGAACAGATGGGCAATGCAAGCTGGCAATGGAAATTCTAAGATAGAATCAAAAAAGAAATGCTAGAGATCAAAAACTCTGTAACAGGAGAAAAGAATGCTTTTGATGGGCTCATTAGTAGACTGGACACATCTGAGAAGAGAATCTCTGAGCTTAAGAATATGTCAAAAGACATATGAAGAGATGCTCAACTTCACTAATCAGTAGAGAAATGCAAATTAAAACCACAATGAGATATCACCTTACACCTGTCAGAATGGCTATCAATAAATCAACAAACAATGTGGATGAGTCTTTGGGACATTATGCTAAGTGAAATGAGCCAGTCACAGATAATGTATGATTCCCTTATATGAGTACCTAGAATAGTCAAATTCATAGACAGAGTGGGATAGTCATTGCCAGTGGTTGAGGGAGGAGGGAATAAGAAGTTGTTATTTAATAGCTATAAAATTTCAGTCTGGGATGATGAAAAATTCTGGAGATGGTTGGTAGTTTTGGTTTCGCAGCAATGTGAATGTACTGAATGCCACAGCACTGTGCTACGTATTTAAAAATGGTTAAAATGATAGATTTTATGTTACATATTTTACTACAATACAGAAAAAGACATGTACATAGAAATGGGACTGCTGGAAGTGCCCTCTTCACTTTTCCTGCCTGGTGAACTTGAACTTATTTTTATTGCCCAACTCCAGTACCACATTCCTAGTGATGAGTTTGCAGGTTGAGTAATATTTCAGCTCTGCTCCAAAAAATGTTTCTTTTTAACTGTCGTTTCCCACTACCACCTCTCCCTCCCCCCAAACACACACACAAAAGCCCAACAATTTATTTTCAGTATTTGAATTCCACATACCAGGCCCTTCAAGTTAACTTAATGTTTGAGTTTGGAGGGTGCTAGTTTAACAACTTTGTTATGACTGAAACCTCACTGTTAATGAGACTTGCCAGATGGGGTATTTCATGGTCTGCTTAGTGACTAGGTCACTGTTACAATATTCAGCTTTTGTAAACTTGAGGAAGCAGCTACTTTTCATTCTTTGTGGAATTACAGTTGAAATATAAGACTCCAATGGATTTGTATGACTCCTTATCTAATATTTTTTGCTTAAAAGTAAAAGCACCTGTCATGAGTAAGGCAGAATGTGGGAAATTTGTGATTTTCAGCTGCTCTTTAGAAAGAACAGAGAAGTGGAAAGGTCCTCCACAGCCAGCACGAGAGCTTTGTCATTCTCCAATGGAACCACATCGTGGTGGAGTGGACTTGGACCGCCCAATGAATGACAACCTGATCACTGAGAGAGCAGACTGGTGTGAGGAATGTTTGGGGGAATTTTGTAGGTGGTAAGATGGTGAAATATCTGAAGTCTCAGTAGAATAGACTTTACTAGGAATCTTTTCAAATGTACAGAATATTCGTGTATGAGTCATTCTTTTCACAATCAAGACAGAGCTCTGCTGGTCTTCTCTATTGTGCTTTAACAAAACCTTTGTATTGTCACTCTGAGAATACTTCAGTGGATCAGGGTACACAGGAAAGCCCTAGTAAAGGGGCTGTTTTTTTATAGAAATGAGTTAAGGTAAATTGTGCTGCTATGAACATAGGAGTGCATATATCCTTTCTGATTGGTGTTTCTGGTTTCTTGGGATATATTCCTAGAAGTGGGATCACTGGGTCAAATGGAAGTTCCATTGTTAGTTTTTTGAGGAGACTCAATACTGTTCACAGTGGCTGCACCAGTCTGCATTCCCACCAGCAGTGAAGGAGGGTTCCTTTTTCTCCACATCCTTGCCAGCATTTGTTGTTTGTTGATGATAGCCATTCTGACAGGTGTGAGATCATACCTCATTGTCGCTTTGATTTGCATCTCTTAGATGATTAGTGATTTTGAGCGTGTTTAGTGAGCATGATTAGTGACTTTGACCTGAGGATATGTTCATTGATTTTACTTAGAGAGAGGGGAAGAGAGGGAGAGGGAGAGGGAGAGAGAGAGAGAGACAGAGAGAGAGAGAGAGAGAGAGAGAGAGAGAGAGAGAGAAACAACCATTGGTTGCCTCCTATAAACTCTGTGACCGGGGATCTTCACAACCTAGCCATTGCCCCAACCAGGAATTGAACCCACAAGCTTTCTGTATAAGGACCCTACTCTAATGAACTGAGCCACACCAGCCAGGGCTGGATTATTCTCATTTTAAGTTCTCAATAACCTTATGTAACTAGCCTACTTGATAGAACTCCCAATGGCAAAGCTAGAAAAATTTGAGCAAGAAATTAAATAATAATACTGTTTGATTATAACTAAAGAAAAATTTAAATGTCTATTGTCCATACTTACAGAAAATTTTCTATTAGTAATGTAGGAGAAATGAAGGAGATTAAATCACCATTAGATTAGCACAACAGTAATTGTCACAGACAAGATTCACTAATTAATACTAAAATTACTGATCAAAAGTTTAAAAAGAAAAAGGATATCTGTATGGTCATAAAATATCTCCCCCAAATTATGTATAAAGAAAAATAATAACTTGACAATATAGAAATGTGCTAGATACCACTTTAATCAAGTAATCAAGGTTAATGAAACATCTGATGCATTGAGAAGATACATTACCTCTGGCATTTTTCCCAAAAATATGTATCCTCGATCTCATTATGAGAAAACATCAAACAAATCTAAATTGGGAATATTCTGTGGTCATGAAGGACAAGGAAAGACCTGGCTGGAGGAGACGTGAGAACTGAATGCACTGTGGGATAATGGATAGGATCCTAGAACAGGAAAATATTAATGAAAAAACTGTTAAAATCTAATTAAATCAAGTTTAATTCGTCATTTTGTAATTTTTTTGTTTTGAAACTTTTACTATAGCTATATATGAAGTTAACATTGGGGGAACAGGGTGATTGGCATATGGGAACCCTGTGTAGGATATTTGTAAATCTAAAATTATTTCAAAATAAGATTAAAAGTAAAATCTAGATGTCTTAGAGTCCAGTGTTATTTTTATACCTCTCACAATTATCAATTACCAGTGGAGGAAAAAAAGGCTATTTTTCTCTAATCACCAAATAGACACTTCGGAAGTTATTAATTTTGTGGTTTATTTTCAACATATTTTATTGGTGGTTACTTTGGTTGAAATTTTAATAAAAGATTCAATAATAAAAGTGTAACAAACAGTGAAACCAATGTTAATTCAGAAAATTAAAACAGAAATGCAAACAAATGCTCTATTACTGTGCTCTGTTTCCCGGCAGTATCTCAGAGCTTATTAACTTTCTTCTGCTCTTCCCTCCTCTGTAGTAAGTGACTGTAGCCATCCATTTTCTCCTTACATATAAAGTGATTACAATTTCAAGCATGGCTGATAGGGTTCCCCCCACTTTCATGACTATTCAGAAAATAGTAGCTATTAGATGCCAACTCACTGTGCATGGCGCCACTATCTTAACCCACTGGTAGATTTTCCTGGGGTTTGATATTTGAGGTTAACCTGGTTATTGGCAGGTATAAATGCTTTCCATCAGGTTTATAATTATTTGTTGTATTCTACGTGCTTGGTGTTAATGCTACCACATGCAGATACCAAAAAATCAACATCACGATCTCTGCAGAGAACTTCCACTCAATTGAAGACAAACATGAAGGCACTGTAGTGGGTAGAAAGAGCAGAGACATCAGAGGTTGTCAGTCATATCCTCACTATCTCTTCCATTAATTACTAGATCTGTACTTTTGGTATTTATTTCAACTCTGAGTCTGTTTCCTTATCTCAATATAGACTACTAATTTCAGTCTTACAAGATTGTCATGATCATTAATATCTGGCACAGAGGAGACACTTAGTAAACAATAGATGTTATTACATGGTTGTTATTCAAGCTGCTAAACCATTTAGAAAACACAATCATTGCCCAGCCGGCATGGCTCCATAGTTGAGTGTCAACCTATGAACCAGGAGTTCAGGGTTTGAGTCCCAGTCAGGGCACGTGGCCTGGGTTGTGGGCTCAATCCCCAATGTGGGGCATTCAGGAGGCAGCCAATAAATGATCTTCTCTCATCATCAGTGTTTCTATCTCTCCCACTTCCTTCCTCTCTGAAATCAATAAAAATATATTTAAAAAAAAAAACACAATCATTTATTATAACTTTGTTTGTTGAAATATTGTGGTAAGTGCTCAGTCTTGGTGTTTTTTCCCTTTAGAGATGATGAAGAGAAAAAAAAGTCTCCATCGGAAGGTACTGATGAAAAGGCTAATGGAACACACCCGAAGACCATCAGTCGTATTGGGAGCACTACCAACCCATTCTTGGACATTCCTCATGACCCAAACGCCGCTGTGTACAAAAGTGGGTTCTTGGCTCGGAAAATTCATGCAGATATGGATGGAAAGAAGAGTAAGCATTATTTGTTATCATTTTCTATTTCACTTATTTTGTCTTTAGGCTCAAAATTTAAAGTGAATTTATATGAAGTAAAGTCAAAGATGAAGGAAGGTTATATTATGTTGATCTAGAAAAGTGTTTTTATTAAAGTTTGATAAAACCTCTAAACCTAAGTCAGAAATCCACTGTGGCACTTGATCTTCTCCAAATAGAATTATAGAACTTCAGAAATGGAAGACTTCTTGCAAATTATCCTTTTCCAACTTTTTGTTCATTCTTGCTTTCAACAAATAATGTTGAGTACCTACTATGTGCTAGGCATCAAAAAATATAGTAGTGATTAGGATGGACAAGGTCCCTTCTCCATGGCATTTACATTTTTGATGGTTAAGGGAAAGGTTGAACTAATAACACAAAGAATAACCAATGAAATAAAATTCCAGAGGCAAGGCAGGAAGGGGAGAGAATTGAGAGACCCAAGCACGTGTGGAAGAGTTGGCCTTTGAGGAAGATGGACAGGTGCAAAGCAGGCAAACATGGCATGGTTGGGAAACGGAAGGAGTCCCATCCGATGGCTCTGAAGTATGAGGCATGAATATCTAATAGCGTTTGACATTTGAGAACTACTGGTTGATTGGGCAGTTTTAAGTGTCACAGCTCTGTCTTTTTAGCAGTTTGAGTTCTTCCTTTTACCTGCCTCTGCTTCTGGTTGTTTATTCCCCTGCCTTAGATTTCCCCCAGTTTTTCTGCATTGATCCCTTACACCCTTCACCCATGCCCCCTCCCCAGGCCTTCACAGCACTATTGTCTGTGTCTGTGGGTTATGTATAAGCATATAAGTTCTTTGGTTAATCTCTTCTGACCCACTCTCCACTCTTCCCTCTGAGATTCATCAGTCTGTTGTGTGCTTCCATGATTCTGGATCTATTTTGTTTGTTAGTTTATTTTGTTCATTAGATTCCACGTATAAGTGAAATAATGTGATACTTTCCTTTATCTGACTGGCTTATTTTGCTTTTTCCTAATGTCCTTGAGCATATTTGTTACATTTACAATAGCTCTTTTAAGGTCCTAATTATTTTCTCTCTGTCATATCTGGGATGTTACATTGGTGAGTAGGGTAGTTCCTATAGTAGTTAATCTTTCATGGGTAGAAGTACAACTAAGCTGGTTACTGATCCCTTTTGTTAGGAAATTTCTTTCTAGTTACCTTAGACTTCAAGAGACTGAATATTTACTAAGCTGTGAAAGCGATAAGAAATTCTAAGTCTTCGAGGACAAACTCTTTAGATTTGTATTTGGACAACTAGAAAGGAATTCGTTTCCTTCCCAGCTAATCCCCATGATCTCCCAGCCCAGTTTTTTGGACTTTCAATCATATATGGTTGAACTGGTTTATCTCCGTGTACCAGAATACCTGAACTGCTTCTAAATGCATCTGCCTCTCTCTGTTGAGAGGTGGTCACTATAAGAAATTGAAATATGTTTTATATTATTCACTAGAGGCCCGGTGCACGAAATTCGTGCATGGAGTGGGAGTGGGGGGTGGGGGTGGTGTCCCTAAGCCCAACCTGCACCCTTTCCAGTCTGGGACCCCTTGAGCGATCCCACCGGTGGGATCGGGACTAAACAAGCAGTCAGACATCCCTTTCACAATCCAGGACTGCTGGCTCCTGACCTCTTGTCTGCCGATTGCCCCTAACCACTCCCCTGCCAGCCTGATCAATGCTTAACTGCTCCTGTGCTGGCCTGATTGCCCCTAACTGCCTTCCCCCTGCCAGGATGGTCCCTCCCAACTGCCCTCTCCTGCAGGCCTGGTTCCCTCCCAACTGCCCTCCCCTGCAGGCCTGGGTCCCCCCCAACTGCCCTCCTCTGCAGTCCTGGGTTCCCCCCCCAATTGCCCTCCCCTGCAGGCCTGGGTCCCCCCCCAACTGCCCTCCCCTGCAGGCCTGGGTCCCTCCCAACTACCCTCCCATGCAGGCCTGGGTCCCCCCACCCGCAACTGCTCTCCCCTGCAGGCCATCTTATAGTGGTCATCTTTGACCACATGGGGGCAACCATTTTTGACCACATGGGTGAAGCCATCTTGTGATGGTCAACTTGCATATTACTCTTTTATTGGCTAGCATGTCTTCAGTATATTAAAAAATAAAACTACAGTGGAGATTTCATAGAACATGGGTTCCAAATAATTTTTGAGAAGTCTGTGTAATGAAACCTTTTGGTAATATTTATCCTGCTAAGTCTATAGACATTTATCAGTATTTGTCATGTTTGGAATAGGTAGAGCTATATTGGCATTTGTACATACAGGTAACCATGGCCAGGTTCTCTGATGACAGATATTACTAAAAGTTTTTAATCAGTAATGATTTGGGTCAAAACTCTGTGGAGAAATTAAAAACCTGACTAACTTGTCTCTAAATAACCACTCGTCTGACTTAAGATTTAGTATCTTCCATTCTTTTAATTAACTCTAGTCTCAGTTTGTTAGATGGCACCCATAATTTCTTATATAAACATTTTACAAACCTTGGAGGTTTTCTTTGCTTAATTTTATTTATTTATTTAGCCTTTGTAGATATGCTCAGTTCAGAATTTCTACTTCCAGGAGACAAATCATTATTAAAAGCAAACATTGTATCTGTCATAAAATTATGCTTACCAAACCCATTAAATCTGACATTAAGGGAAAAGCTTTGAACAGTCAAATCTCGCAAACAAAATGTGTCTTCTGGATTTTTGTCAGATAAAATGAAAAATAAAATTTAATATAAGCTCTTAGTTTTATCAATCTGATGTAAGATACTTGTGGAAATCAATAGTGACAGGAAACAAGGTACTCAAAATGTTCTAAATGATGACAATAATAGTCATAATTAAGTGATTACTCAATATTAGAGCTTTATCCTAGCACTTCATGCACTAACTCATTTAATTATCACCCTATGAAGCAGGTATCATTATTATTTTTATCCCCAGTTTACTGAGGAGGAAATTGATCTTAAATGTCTTATCCAAGGCTGCACAGCATAGAATAACAGGACATCTGGTGAAACTAAAATCTGATTATAGCTAACAAATTGTAGCATATTGTTAAAACCAATCACGTGGAAGAATCTTACAAGCATAATATTGAATGAAAAAATCAACTTGTAGAAGAATGTGCATTATAACATTCTAAAGCACGCAAAGCTGTTTTTAGCAGGAATGCCTTCACTATGGAACAGTGGTTACCTCTGGCAGGGGAGGAGCATTCACTCAGTGAGGAGTGCCCAGCCATTCAACTATATGTACTGCTAGTTTTTTAAAATTAGGTGATGGTACATGCATGTTTGCTTTATTGCTCTTGATAATCTTTTGCTGTCTTAATGTTTCATAATAAACTTCTAGAAACTCAATAGAATGCCTGATTGCATAGGAAATTTAGAAACAATTGAGGATTTTTTTTTCTGAAATTTGTGCAGGAATAATAACAGAAAACCCCAAAAACAAAAGTTAGTAATCATCATCTATATAGTGTAATTTTTTTAAATTTCACCACAATAATACAATTTTGGTTATTTTTTACATTTTGAAATAGGAAAGATTTCATTATTGGGAGATAAAACTGGAAAGGAGGAATGAAGGAAAGCAGGGAGATAGTGCCATTCTGCTGATCTTAGAAATTAGAAAAATAGCCCTAACCGGTTTGGCTCAGTGGATAGAGCGTTGGCCTGTGGACTCAAGGGTCCCGGGTTCAATTCTAGTCAAGGCATGTACCTTGGTTGCAGGCACATACCCAGTAGGGAGTGGGCAGGAGGCAACTGATCGATGTTTCTCTCTCATCCATATTTCTAACTCCCTATCCCTCTCCCTTCCTCTCTGTAAAAAATCAATAAAATATATTTTAAAAAAAAGAAATTAGAATGACAGTGTATATTGCCTAACCTAGGAAACAGATGATGTTATCATGCTCTGCTGAGGTAACCAAGAGAGATGCAAATAAAAAGCCATATAGCTATTGGGAACATGGAATAGAGTGGGTAAGCTTGCTAAACCCTCATGTCTTGCAACAGAAAAACACTAGATTTTACAATCTGTTAATATAGTACCTTGTTTAGTGATATGATGGAAATTACCCATAGAAACAGTTCAAATGCTGAAGTGTTTTCTTTTGGAAAATGCAAGTGGGGGTGGTGGGAGGAAGTGAATCAGAGAGTTAATTGTGTGGACAGGTCACTTCAATAATTTTGACATATTTTAATCACATTGCATTTCCAGTATAGATTATTCAGTGATTTTGTCCACCTTGGGTTTGTTTCTAATTTGAAATATTGAAATGTTCATTGCTTTTTGAAGATGTGACAACCATATCTGATTCATATTTCAATCTCGTTTCCAATACTCTGGATCTAAGGCGTGTTGGGCAGCACCTTGAGAAGGTTGAGGAGGTTCACTCACTTATTAAGGGTTTAGATACTTGCCCGTCAGTGAAAATTTTACAATTTAGTCCCACATGTCAAATTTGAGAGAGTAGATGTGGTTCTGAGTCACACATACTGAAAATAGTTTTTAATGGCAATGCAGGCAGAATTCTTTGCTATTGCGTAACACTAGGAACAGTGACACTATAATTAAGACATAAAGTGGAATGGGTTTGTTTTTTTCCCCCTAGAAGACAGTTGTCTCACCCTGGTAGAGGAAGACTCTTTAAATGGAGGCAAAGCAGTTATTTTAAAACCAGGCTAAGGTTCCCCCCTCCTCTCTACTTTGTGTTCTGTGGCAGCGAGTCTGTGATGAAGCAGTTCAAGTTACTGATACAGGGTCACAGAGCAGCACCAAGCAGGCAGCCCTTTGAGTTCTCAAGCAGTAGTTGCCTCTTGACCGGCTAGTTTTGGTGGCATTTTATCTGTTTTCAATGGATAACACATCTCACAATTCTACATTTAGACAGAAAGAATAAGTTTTAGATTTTTAAGTTCCATTTTGATAGTTCATGTCTTTTTTTTTTTTTTTTGCCTTTTACCTTTTATTGTTGTGTGTCAGCTCCTATGTCCTTTACCATTTATTTCTTTTTATTGCTTTACTGAAATTTGCAGACCCTCTAGTTCAGTGTTGAATACAAATGGTGATAGTAGCAGGCACCCTTGCTCTTCTTTTAGCATTCAATTTTTTTTTTTCAGTTATAGGTGACATACAATATATTAGTTTCAGGCAGACTCCCTTGTTCTTGATCCTAAAGAGAATGCATATTCCTTCTGTGTTTCTCTGTCTCTTAAACACAATCTCCTTCCCTCTCTCAAGAGAATTTTATTAATTAATGTCCTGGAAAGTGGAGTGCAGAGACTGGTATGAGGGGAGTAAGTGTGGCTATATTCAGAGACTATAATATTGTCGTCAGGCTCTGACTCTGTTTTCTTATTGTGGCTTCTTTTTTTTTCTATTCTTAACTTTATTTTTATCCTTGACACTATTACAGAAGTCTTCATCTTCCCACCCTCCCCCTTTGCCCACCTCCACCTAGTCCAAACCCCCCTGCCCTCTTGCCATCACCACACTGGTGTGGGTCTGTGTCCATGGGTTGTGCATATGTGTTCTTTGGCTAATCCCTTCACTCATGTCTTAAAAGCCATCCTTCCCTGCAGCGGAGTAAAGTTGGTTAAATGAAGCCACCCACCATTCTCCTCAGAATTACTACTTTGACAAGGACCCAGGGAATAGAAACTGCAGTCTTTTAGCACCAAAAAATAATCTGTGTTCCAAATTTTTGTCGTGTTTCCTTCTGAAAGAGGAATGCACAGTTTTCACTGCATCTGATTATTCTTTTTGTACTGTTAACTCATTTTGTTTACACTTTTGGTTCGTGTAACATTTAGGAGAAAGAGGAAGAAAATCTTGATGGCTCTGTTATTATGTAATGTAATGTTTCAAACCCTTCAGTAATCTGATGAAAATTTGAAATTAAAAATACAATACTGGTTTCCTAAAGGAAATAATGACAGTGATAAAAATTTATGTCCAAAAAAATCTACCACTGGATTGTATAGACTTAAGAATTTGAGCTTTGAAATGAGATAGATCATTGATTCATTTTAGAAAACACTTTTGAGCACCAGAGAGGGGAAAAGGAGGGAGAGACTGTACCTGAGCAGAGCTTAGTTACAAAAGGAAGGCCAAGAAAATATTTGGACACAAAGATCATGGATAAGATTATTCCGGCAAGGGAACTGGTAATCAAAAGCCTTAAGATGGGAAGCCAAATGATGCCTGTGAAGGTGTCTAACACAGGGATGCATAAAAGGAACCTAATGTCTATTTTATCTACAGAATATCATCATCTCATTGTAGTCATCATCTTGGAAACTGCTTTATGGCCACTAAAAGAGTCATTGAGTAAAGTATGGTAGAGCAAGCAACACATTATCAATAATTTTTAAAATTATATATATATATATATGTATGTATCATATACATACATGTATGTATCATATACATGTATCATGTGTGTATATATATATATATATATATATATATCACATATATTTGTGTGTTTTTAAAAGAACATATCCTAATTGGATGGCAGATTGTATGTGCATAGTAAAATGATTGGGAGGTTATATACCAAAATGTTAATCATGGTTGTCTTTGTTGGTAAGACTGGTGATTTTATATTTTTTTCTGTGTTTTCCTGCTATTTTCCCTTAGGTTTTTATTTATTTTTGCCATTGACACTAGACAAATATAACGTACTAGAGGCCAGTGCTCAAAATTTATGCACTGGTAAGACCTTAGCGGCCGCTGGCTGCCAGCTGGGTATTCTCTCCCTTTCCCTGGCCTGCCCACCCCCTGGTCAAACTCTCAGAAGAGCTCCGGTCAAGGGGACAATGCATACTATGCTTTTATTATATAGGATGTTATCAGGGAAAACTCAATATTTTGTTAAGCATTTATTAATGTTAAGCATTAAATAGACATTAATGCAATGGAATATTTTAAAGTCCTAATGAAATATAATTATGTCTAAAGATATAGAAAAATTTTTTCAAAATAATGACAAATAGAAAAAAGTATAATAAACATTTATTATAGCATGGTTATCAATAAAAAATAATAATGACGTAGGGCAGGGTGGGTGGGTATTTTCTATCTCTTAAAAATTTGCTTATTTATGGGTGTAGTACTGTTCTTACCATATCTGAATTAGGAATGGGGGATGATTGGAACAGTTAACAAACATGGGTTCATGTTTTAGCAGCACTTGGTAATTTGCATAAGGACTTCCCTGAACCACTGGAAGGCTAATTAAATGGAAGAAGTCCCATCTGAATTGGAAAGACAGAGTTGAACGTGCAGGGCATCACGTTAGGTGCAGTCCCTGGCTGTAGGCTGTTTCCAGCCCTTGTGCTGAGCAGCCTTGTAGTGAGGAACGTGGTTGTGGGAATCACTCCAGGTCCCCAGATAGTGAGAGCATAGAGGCCTTGTTATCAATACACGAGCATGGCCAAAGGCTGCTCTGGGAATGTGCCTAAATGGATGTTCAAGCACTCTAAGCCCAAGAATCATTATCAGGCGAAGATCCCATGAGTGGCTGCAAGGCCACACAGCACTCTCATGGTACACTGTGCCCTTCAGTAGCCAATGTGATTGATGTAACTATTGGCATGAAGCCTTCTTTGTCTAAATAGTGTAAAAGTAGGTTACTGACCAGCTAGTCAGCTGCAGTGTGTAGAAGAAGTCTCTGAGAGACAGCAGCAGCTGAGAGAGCAGAGAGAGCTGGGCAGGGCAGAAGAAAAGAGCTCAGAGAAGCAGAAGCGATAGGCACAGAGAATGTAGCTCCTATGTGTGAAGGAGATGCTAGAGAGCTCCGACGGAGCTGAGCGCTTGGTACCGCTACGATGGAAGACAATGAGTCTGGGAGCAGCGTGCACCTGCTCAGATAATAACAGTGGGTATAGACACTGATGCTGCTTTGTGGGAAAGATATGTATTTACCAGCCGATGTTCAGCTGCCTGCCTGTAGTTTGCTGTGAGGACTGTTCTTGTCTGATGGCTATGTGGCCACTGGCTTCTGCAATAAAGACTCATTCTTATATGCCCACACTCTCTCATGACTTCTCCATATGCCATGCTGCTGAGAATTGACCTGTAACTAGTGAGTAGAGAATAAAGCAGGAACTAGGACTAAGTTCACAGCAGTTAGTACAGTGTGCAGGGTTTGAGGAAGAACCACCCTGGCATAGTTGATTGGGAGAATTTAGAAAAATACATGGATTCAGAACAACTCAGAGCAGCAGTGCTGAGCGGTTCCAGAGGAGACGCTGAAAGTCTCCCCTGCAGCCCCTCTGCATGGGGTAGCAACTGGCTGCTGCCACCTGCTACAGAGAGCAGTAGCTATTGACCTGCAGTAGCTAACTCTCACCCAGGAGCCTATTTTAAAGGTGCCCATGGGCCTTGGGCTGTTTCATAATTACGATAGCTTATTTGAATTGCTCTTTGTGGAAATGCATGCTCAGCAAGGTCTTTGACTTACGTTCTAGGTCCTAAGGTGCTTGTGAAATAGAAGAAATCTGATTTGGTGTCACTTGATAAGCCTACTTGTCTGATTCAGCAGTTACCTGTGCTTCTCAGCTAGGCTTAAGTAAGGTAGTGACTTAACCTTACATTTTATGTTAGCACTTTGCTCTACGTTTTATAATGAGATCTATAAATTACTCAAGAAATTATGAAAAGTCCTTATTTAGTAGGCTTGATTTTCTTGGAGTTGAGTTTCATATCTTTCACATACAATGAACTTACAGAACATCAGTAACATTTTGCTGTGTTGAATTTTTTAAGATGGTTTTTAAAAACAGCAAGTTCTCCCACATCTTTCTTTAGATGATAAGAATTATAAGCACAGTGACTATAGTCAGTAATACTGTATTGCATATTTGAATGTTGCTGAGAGTAGATCTTAAAAGAAAAAAATGCAATCAAGTATGGCAGCAGGTAGTAATGACTTACTGTGGGAATTATATCACAATATGTATAAATATCCCAAATTCTAAACAGACTTCTGTGAGGCTAGTGCTTCTGTTTTTCCTGAAAAAATAATTATATACTCAAGGGTCATAGTGTTTCTTACTGCCTTCACACTTCTTTCTGTGTCCTCAACTTATGATGATATGTCCTTGTTATGTTCTGCCCTCCTTCCCACCTCAGCACAGGTCTTTTACATTCTCCCTGTGCTTCTAGTGATGGCCACCAGCGAACCGTCTCCTAGGCGGGTGGAGAAAGATCCTGGTTTATAAGTTGTCTGTATATTTTTGTAGCTTATCACTTAGGTGAAAAGTTCTCTGTCAGCTTTTGTCCCTTCTCCCATGATTTATTTTTATTGCTTAGATTCATGTTTGACCTCTCCAATGTCAAGGCAAAGCCCAGGACAAAATAGAAACAATAAATATGTTGTGTGTTGCACTCCACCCTTAAATTAAGGGTGAAAGGTGTACCTCCTTTCTGTTAGAAATTCATCAATAAATGTCAGGGGTTTTTTTCTTCTCCAAAGATTGACTTTAATATAGAAAAAATCAGAATGCATTAATGGAATTTAAAAAATAAGTCTTTGTATTTTTACCTGAAAATTGGATGCACCTTTTTTAGTAGACAGTATCCTTAACTTAAAAAGAATACGCTTCTAAGGATAGGTGTATGTTAGCTCATCTAATTTTCAAAGTAACCCTATGAAGTAGGTACTTTACTATTTTACTTCTGTTTTACAGAGAAAGGAGGTTAACATGGAGAGGCTGAGTGACGTGCCCAAGGTCACTCGGGTGAAACCAGAATTTCAAACCAGATGCTCTCCATAGAAAATACCACATTGACATTTCTGTCCAGAGGTCATCTTGATAAAGGATGGTGGTGATTAGCAATGCTGTGAGACTTCCATAATTAAGATTCCTATTTTGATTCAAAGTCTTAGTCCAAGTATATGGTAGAAATGATGGAGGTCAAAAGAAACCGCGTTTTTTTCCTTCAAAGTCCTGCTGAAAACTAAATCCTCATTTAAAATCTCTGGCTTCCAAATTTTACTCAGTACTAGAATTAATGACTTCTTCCTTTCTTTTGAAATCCATTGTGATTTTCCTTAGGTCTGTGCTATGCTACCATTTGGTTTTACAACTTATCCTGTTGTTTTAAGTTAGATCATTACAGTGTCTGCTTCTGTCTGCGAACCCTTTAGGGGTAGCGTCTGTGTCCTAATATCTTTATGTAACAACATTGTAAAGTAATTATGGTAGATGATATCATATTCATTTTGTAGATTTATAAACAGAGATGTTAGGTGGCTTGTCCAAAATCAGAGAAATAGTGGATGGATATCAGGATGTGAATAAAATCCAGGTCTCCTGGCTGCCTGCCCAGGATATGCTGTGCCATTATAAAAAGGTTAATTTAGGGTAAAAGTCTTCACTTCCTAAAGAAACAGAACCACATCCAGAGTGAATATCACCCCTCCAGGGGCCATCTGGGGTAGGATATTGTCCAATCTCTTTTGTTTCATGTTCTGTTCTCTATCAACAATATAAATGTATTCCTATCACATAAGAGAAGGAAATATTTTTTCTGCGAAAAGTAATAGGTACAGGTAATCCTTCTGACTCCTGTAAGGCTGCCCCAGTTTTTCTTTTTATAAAGCAGGGTTGACTATATGTAATAGCACCCGATCTTAAAGAGAAATGTTACAAATATTAATTGATTTTTCAAAAATGTGTCAATTGCCTTAACCTTCAGAGGTGTTATTTATTAAAATAAGAGAGTAATAGTCTAGTTTATTTCTACCACTCTGTTATAAACCTGGGATAGTACTATCAGTTGTTTAATGTGGTGTGACTCATCTCCCGTAGTAACTTCTGTTGTGCACAGCTTGGACTCATTACTTCAAGCGGTAACCTGAAAGTGTGTGAGTTACTCTATTAAGATTTAATAGTGCTTTATAGTGGTTCCTGAGGATATTTCATGAAAGAAAGTTAGGGATAAATATGCAAGGATTACCCTTAACTTCACTTAATGATTTGTAGGGCTATCGTCTTTTAATTTATCTAACTCCTTTGCAAACCAACCACAGAAGGCAAACTCCCCCTGCCCAAGTTGTACCTTCTGCTGCCTCAGTGATGTAGACTTAAGAGCTTGCTTCCTATCAAGGTAGCATATCTCTTCATCCTGTAGAGAGAAACTTTAAGAATTTTGTCCAGCCCTAGCTGGTTTGGCTCAGCGGATAGAGCATCAACCTGCAGACCAAAGGGTCCCAGGTTCCAATCCAGTCAGGGGCACATGCCCAGGGTTACGGGCTCAATCCACAGTAGGGGGCATGAAGGAGGCAGCCAATCAATGATTCTCTCTCATCATTGATGTTTCTCTCTCTCTCCCTCTTTCTTCCTCTCTGAAATCAATTAAAATATATTTTAGAAAAATAAAAACAAATTTAAAAAAAAGAATTTTGCCCAAATTTTGGATACTGTCACTAGGGAAGTAGAGCAACTCTAAAAAATGTCTTTGGCAAGTCATTGCTGGCAGGTCTTATTTGTTCCACACTGTCCTTTAACAAGTATTTTAATTAGTTACCAGCATTTAAAAAAATAAAATATTTCCCATAAAGATCCTTTCTTTTTTAATCTTTCCTGAAAAATCAGATGGTTAGATTTATTTTCCAGTGTGATCATTCTGTGAGACTGAGGGGCATTGCTCCTTAGATAGAGGAGTGCGCTCTCCAATCTCCAGGAATGGCTGGTAGTTTATTTCAGTATCACTTCCATGTTAAGCATTATCATCCTGGACTGTACAGGCATTTAACTTTGTAACCCTTGATGTGTTGTGTTCAATACTATTCCTTCAAGACCAACCATTCATTATACATGGGATGAAATAACTGCCTAAATTTTTTGCGTCGACACTACTTATCATTTAGTTCATCATGTTCCATATTCATGATTCTACACTGACCAAGCAATCTAGGGGTTCTCATGGAAGCGTAATCTATGGGGTGTGAATGTACAGTACATGGACAGTCCTAGATTTGAAGCTCAGTTTACTCCTTGACCTCAAGCCCTATAGGTATCTTAGTTTACTAATCATTAATATATATATATATGTATCCCAGTTGCACTACCATAGAAGAGCTTTGCTGAGTGCATCTTTGTTTCCAATATTGCAGGGTGTTGGATTTACTTTGGAATGCCCTCCTTGGTATTGAATTATATCTCAAATGTCTCTCCCTATTAATAGGAAGAAGTTGAAGGTATTTTGCATAGAACTATCACATCTTTCATTTCTCTTGCTGTCTGACCTCAAAGGGCCTGCTTTGCTAGGCAAGCCATGCATGACCCAAGAATTCTTTCTCATTAGTGTGGATATGGCTTACTGACCTTCTCTACTGTTTAGGGGGCAAATGGTATTTTTGACAGGGGAAGAATGTTTTTCAAGCCAATAGACAGGAAAGGTTGGTATATTAAAAGAAAAATAAGCAATTTGTGTACTCTGTCTTTCTATGCATATGAAGTCTTTTTGATACTACACTTGAAGAAAGGGGAAAGTAGATGATTAGGGAACCCAGAGTGAGGACTGGTCAAAAGCAGGATGAGATTTTCATCTAGGAAAAAATTATCTGCCCTTTGAATAAAATAAAAATTGGAACAGTAAGATCTTAAACACAATCTGTTCACAGTTCAGTTCAGAAGAAATTAGCATTGGGAGAGTACAGCATGCAAATACAAACTTTTGCCTGAAGTTTATACCTTTTGGTGGATTTTTAAAATTTTTTATTTCTGGAAGATATCATTACTCAGGAATATTTTATACCTTTCTCTTTATAAAAGAAGACTAGCAACCTGTGTTTTCTTTCCTGTTTATGCATTTAACTATTTTACAAAGTTCGGTGATAATAATTGAAGCCAAAATATTGTTCATTCTACTTTATATTTCCAAAAAGATATCTTCAAATGTATAATAAAAATTAGATATTAAAATATTAATAAGAACTGGTTTGTAATGTGGAAGATTTAATATTTCCAATATCACCCATCTTTGGAACAGCTGCCAATTTTTTTCTTTTACGAAAATATAAATTTGTGTGTGTGTGTGTGTATGTGTGTAACACAGAATAACAATCACAGAAGCCTGCTTACTTATTTTATTTCTTATTTTTACCTTCTGTGGATAAAAAACAGCCCGCCCCGGGGGGGCTGATAGTCAGGGAGTGGGTACTGGTTCATTTGTACAGACTGTTTGCCATGGGTATTTTTACAATCCTAATTGGGCTGTGTTTTCTCTGATAGGTCAGATTCCATGCTGAATTAGCTCTTAAATAATTTGAATTTTACCCTTACATCTCAGAGTTAACCAAGACATTGTAGCCTGAGTCTGGTTTAATTGGTCTTTCCCTATTTTGGGGAGGGGAAAATTCCCCCGCTACCCTTCTTGCGTTCTTAGGGCTGAACTAATTAATTGACACGAGACCAGATTAGCAAGAGAAAAATCAATTTAATACATGTGCACTGCAGATCATAAATGATGCCCTCAGAAATGATGTACCAGCCAGCTTTTTATACTTTTCAGACAAAGGGACAGTGAATTTGTGAAGAAATGACAGGACAAAGATACTTAGGTGTGGGTGCTCATTAATGAGGACTCCACACAGTTGGGCTTTTGTAGTAAATTAATAAAGGAATGACAGGGGTTTGTGTTAGCTTTTTGGCCTGCATTTTGTAGCTCTGATGATAAGGGTGTCTCGCCCAGCACTGCTGAAGCAAGGACACCCTACACAGGGGAGGTTTGTTTCCTGCATTCACTGAGACAGGAAAGGGTCGACATGCCCTTCTTGCACTGGCTGTTTATCAAGTAATTTAAAATCGAAAATAGTCAATGAGCCATTGTGGGATATTTGGGGGCAGCCTGCCCTGGGCCCAAAACCTGCCAAGTGAAAGTGGTCAGTGCTGTGGGGAAACCAAGTGTTGCAGGTTAGGCGGGGTCTTTGACTCCACATCTGTAACAGGGTTATAATAGTGGCTCCCTCAGGGAGGTGTGGGCTTCAGTTAATGCACTTCAGCTTTTGGAGCAGTGTGTGCTAGTAACTGTTCGCTGCTGCTGTTACGCTGGAGAAATGCTGGGTGGTAAGATCTGAGAGGGCAGACACAGGGATTGTGCCTCAGTCTGAAATCCGCACCTTTGAGCAGGTTGACCTTTGAAGGCCCCAGAGTTCCGTGAGATTAGAGCAAGTGCCTGACCTGCATTCCCTTCCTGTCTGATTTTCTCCTTTCCCTGCGTCCTGCATCCACCATTGCAGAGGATTGCCTCCTGGAAAGTTGTTCCTTCTTAATGTGTCCTTAGAACATGTTTCCTCATCTGAATTGCCCTGTACAGTAGCTTTGAAATCCTTAGCTAGGTAGCCTCCTCAGCAGCTTACTCTGCCTATTAGGACTGCAAATGTAATTAATAATGGCGATATTAATGTGAAATAGAGGCGGTAATTCCTAACTGAAAGAATTGTTTGGCTCAAATAGAATGTACATTTATAAAGCTAGCCCAGTGCCAGGGTAGCATTGTACAGGTGCTCAGTTACCATTGCTGCCTTCCCCTTACCGTCCATTTCTTTGGCCTAACTTATTGTGCATCTCTGTCCATATTGTGGCCTCTTTCTCTCATCTGAAAAATTGTAATAACCCCTTTACTGGTGTTTCTTGTTCTAATCTCTCCTCTCTCTTACTCCAAATGAATTCTCACTAGATTATAAAATTTGTGAATAAATGTTTTATTTTTAAAAAAGAAGAAGAAAGAACTGGAGAATCTATTCTTGGCAATATGATGGCCTACACATTCTGAAACTCTACCATTATAAAACATCTGAAAGTAATAAAATATTTTTAAATCTAGGGAAGTAAGCTAACTCTGGGGCTGCTAAAACCCTCAAGACATCTCCAGATCTGGGGACCCAAGGAGGAGTACTGGAGATATAATTATAGCTTTTAGTACAAAGGGACATAAGAATAGAGAGTATGAAGAGCATGGGATGAGTGAGGAATTAGAGTGTCTGAGGTTACAATGATGGACACAATGGAGGAGAGACAGTAGTCAAAGATGTAAGGACTAGAGTGTTGGGGAATAATACAAGGGAAGCCTAAAGAAAACCAAGTGGGATAAATTAAAAGAAATCTGTAATTAGACATCACATTTAGACTCAAGATTGATATCCCAACAATGATGAGAGCCAAAAGATAGCAAAATAATACCTTCATAAGAAAAAGTAGTTGTCCACCTAGAATTTTTAATGAAACAAAAACATTTTTATACAAACAAAAATATAAAAATATATACTACCAAAAGATTCTCACTAAAAAAAAAGGTCTCAGTATAGCTTTCAAGAAATACTTGAAAATGGCCTCCAAAAATTCCATCTGAGGTACAGAAATCAGTAATGAATAAAGGTAATAGTAAGCATGAGAGTAAATCTAAACAGAAAATGGCTGTTTATAGAAAAATAATGATGTCCATTTTAGTAGTGTAAAAAAAAAGTAATAGATGCCATCATCTAAGGTTGGAGGCAGATGATTAAAATTAAAGTATTTCAAGATTCTGGTATTAAGAAATAAAGCAATTGATTATGTTTGGACTTTGAGTGTTCATATAATGACCATGAAAGCATCGTCTAGGGCATAAAGTGGGATTTTTTGCTCAAGCTCATTAACACCTTTCACAATAGACAACCAGATTTGTTAAAATACATCTACCTACCAACTTCCTACCTCCTTATAAATAAAGCCTTTGAATAGACTACAATGGGATTCTAATCAATAATCTCCCTTATTATGTTCATTATGTAACTACAGTTACAACTCTTTCCCCAGTTGTATATACTTAATATGTGCTATGCAACCCATTTTATCATTCTTCAGTCACCATTGTGAGCAACAGTGCCCCTCATTCATTGGTGTCAAGCCCATGTGTTATACACAAGGAGCCTCACCAGGGAGCAAAGGCCATAGAGCACTGTGTGTGTGTGTACCTGTGTGTCTGCATTTGTGGATTTAAAATCAGACAATTGAAGCTGTTCCCAGGGGGCCTTTCCCAGCCTGCTCTAATGCTTACTGGTCCCTTTCTTCCCTGAATTCCACTCATTTATGTACATACCATCTCATCTGTATAATAGAGGTAATAACAGTGCCTTATGTTTAGAATTATGGTGTGGAATCAGTAAAATCATTTAGAGCAGTGCTTTTATAGCACACTGGCTATATCCTATTGAGCACTTATAAGTTACCTTATAACTGTTAGGAGGATTGGTTGCTTCCTTTAAGTTTAAACAACTAAATTACTATCAACCAAAAACAAGATTAAGTTTGACATGTCTATGGGACATGGAATGCAATACATGGTTAAAGGTCATTACATTAGCATTGGTCGCCCCTGGGTGTTTTAAGATCACATTTCATTCAGCTGGAGAGATCTTTGGGAACTGTTTCTAGTAGTTTTAGTGTGGAGATGACAAAGCTGTTACAAATTTTTGTGAACATGTGCATGGATTCAAAGAGAGGAGATTTCTACTTGAAAAGTGGAAAAATAGATTTATAGATCTTAGAACTAAAGGAATCTCAAGATGCCACTATTTTTAGGGCTTTGGAGAAAGCCTTTAAAATATAGGTCCTACATTTCTCTTAGAAGAAGCAAAATGGTGTGTGTATTTCTAAGTTCCTTTCCAGCATTAGCCCCAGTACTTTGCCTTAAGTTATGTGGATTGTCCAAATAGCTGAAGTCCCGAGAGTTTGAGGGACTGGTCAGAGTTCCCCAGTTAGGGGTTGGTGGCTGAGAGAGTAAGTTTAAGACAAGGCCTGGGTCTTAGCTGGTCTGCTTTCTAGTCAGGCGCCTCTGCCAGGCTGTGGTCCCGCTCTGCAGCACCACCTGCAGCCCGAGGTCACTTGTGCATACACTGTCCTCACATCAGCTATGTCAGCATTTGACATCATTGAAAATAGCCAGTATTTGTGATATATGATTCTATTTATGGTAGTCAGGTTTTTCTTTATAAAGGCGGTTATGGTAATTTTATTATAATTTATTTTTTAATACACACTTTCAACCCTTACATAGGGAAAGCAGATGGGACAAATTTTTTTAATTTCCCCTGGAAACCTGCAGAGCGGATGTTTTGAGTCCCTTTGCTCCAGGTGGATAGCTCAACATGGTGTTGGCAAGAGCACCGTGTTCTGTACGTGGATATTCACCCACTTTCCAAACCTAAGAATTCTTGAGTCTTCAGTCAAAGGAAATTTAAAGGATTTAAATCTTAAAAATAATGTACCTCCTAATTTAATTAGGTGCCCAAGTTAAAGACATTCTAAAGGCAGCCAAATAGTTGATAAAGGAATAAAGATCAATAGCCCTCCCTACCTATTTGGATAGGCGTGTTTAGAAAAAATGTCATGTCTATCCAAATTAAAATTAAGAATAAAGAAACTTTTTGTTAATCTGTGCTTTTGCTTTGAGACAATCTGAAAAAAATTTTATATAGCTCAATAGAGAAATTCTACAGATTTTGTAGTCCAGGAAAATAGAAAGAAAAGGAATAGAAGAGTCTCTGAGAGAAAAATTCATTTGGAGAACTGTTATGAGGATGCCAGGTTCTGTGAATTCTAAAGATGAAGGATACCTGTTCTCAGGTCATTCACAGTCTCCTAAAAGAGAAACTTAGACAAGAGATTATGTTACAGAGCAGCAAACCCTGCAGCAGAGGTATCACAGGTTGTCGCAGGACTAATAATAATGAAAGTTATAATCTAGTTGGTGGGTGTGTGGAAAAATGCCAAGAGGAGTCCTTTTATATCCTGAAACTTTTTCTTATGATCCCTAGAAACTTTGGCAAAGCCATAAGGCTGTGGCACATGAGCCTGTTGAACATTCTCTTGGTCTGATATGTATTTCCAGTGTGCTCTTTTGCTGTCCCAGTCTTTAAGTCCTCACTGATAGCATGCAGACAGGAGAGCCATGTCCTCTGGGTTCAGATTCCTGCTTCCTCTTCCTAGTGGTGTGACCATGAGAGATTACTTCTCTGTGCTTCAGTTTTGCTAAAATCAAGATGACTAGCACCTGCCTCTCTGGATTATTATGATGACTCAATGAGATCATTCATGGAAAACCTTTTTAGAATACTGCCTGTTACATGGCAAAATTCAAGACTTTTCTACTTCTCATTATTTGTTCTGGTAGCTAATAAACCAGGAACATGTTGATCATTCAGGTTCTCTTTCCAAAATACTAATTTCTGTCAAATAAAATTTTCCATTTTTTTTCCTTTCTAGCTCCAAGAGGAAAGCGGGGATGGAAAACCTTTTATGCTGTACTAAAGGGAACAATTCTTTACTTGCAAAAGGTAAAAATTAATTTATTTATCAAAACTGAAATGATGCACAAGTTACCCAAAAGATACTCATTTTGTACAAACACCCACAAGACGGTTTAATTGATGTCTAAGTTTCTTATTAGGTTTTTGTTTTGTCCGGTGAAATAATTATTTTGGAGATTATACACTTAACTTTGAGGGACAACACAATGGGAAATATGCTGATGGTTGTCAATGTTAGGAGATACCCATGCTTTTAGGTGGTCAGTTATCGTGTATTGTCTTCATTTCCCTATGGATTCAACACAGCTGCTAATGTATAAGTCAGCTCCTTTGGCCTCCTCCAGAGCAGCATGTGTGTACATGCTGGGTCCACATTAGTCCTTTCAACTAGTTTAGTTTCTGTAGGGAGCAACCCTTCGTAATAAAATTTCAAATATCACAGCTGTTTCCCCAGCATAAATCCTATTCTTTTGGCTTACTTTTTCATTTCCTCTAAAATCTCTATAAGGGACATGGCTGCCCTTGGTAAAACCATTTCATTGAATACCTCGCCACAGGATTTCCACCCACTCCATCCCAGGGTGAAGAGACAAATACTCTTGCATTCAACATTTGACAGAAGAGATGCAAAGAGAGATGCTGTTTCCAAGTCACCAAGTTTTCCTATCTCATTGTCCTCTCTCTTAGTGAATTGAGTTGGGTTGGACTCATGCAGATATAGAAGAGAAAGGACTAAATAAGGACAAGAGGAAGTAGACTTTGTAAACCTTGAAGCTTCAGCAACAGTTTGGAATTAGCACTTCAAAATCAGATTGCATCTCCATAGCTGTGGTACCTCTGGAGTGTGGCAAATGTGGATCTGGAGAAAGTTGTTTGAAATTCCTCTTAGGCAGTGAAACATAGGACACAAAGGAAATGATATATTGGTGTAGGAGAGTGCAAAGTAGAGCTATGGCCTATCAGCTTGTTATTTCCTTTGAATCTGTTAAGAATGCAAACATTGCTACAAAGGATCCACTTAGAATGAGAACGAGTCTGAAAAGAGTAGTCATGTTTGGGACCCAGTCTTCTCCGTTGTTGTTGTTGTTGTTGTTATTGTTGTTGTTGTTGTTAATGCCTGTTAAGAGAAAAGGAAAAGGAGAGTTGAAAAAAAAATGTGACAAGTGCTTGAAAACTCATCATAGTAATCAATCAATATGTGTTCCCAGAAACTTCGCATAAATCCTAGAGACTAGCTCATCAGTCAGTGAGAGCCTGATCGCAGCAGGCTAGGTCTTGTATGGATATGTCTACTCTGATTTTTTAATTAGCTTCTTCCTGGTTTGTAAAATCTAAAAAGCAAAAAGGCACTGCAGATATGAAGATGTATACATCTGGAAATGCCAAGCACCTGTAAAGGTCTCAGGGTGCTGTCTGCTGCAAAGGTACCTTTGCGATCTTGAGCTACTCACCAGACACAGTAGCCGTAGGTTCTTAGACTTCTCCTTTGAGCTACCTTTGAGCTTTAGAGTGTGTAGGAGTCTCAGGATTGCTGCAGGCTGTGACCTACAAAGGCTCCTGATGTTGCATTGATGGCTACTCCTTAATCTTGCTGAGTCTGCCATCAGTACACGATGGCAGCTGCTGCATACAAAGTAAGCTGTAGGATGCAATGTATGCTGTGTTGCGAGGTGATTTGGGGTTTGTACAGTTTGGAGTTTATATCCTTACAAAACCGTTCAGAGTTTATCACGTGTCTAGTACTATGCTATTCTGAATACTGGGCTTCCAGAGATTACGAAGACCCAATGTCTGCCTGTAGAGCTCACAAAACAAGAGGAGAAATGGGTAAATTGAACATTCATCACACAATGAGATAAATTAATGGAGGAATGAAAAAGTCTTCCTGAATAGGGCTCCCTAGTCAAGCTTGCACAGGTCAGAGAATGCCTCCCTGAGAGATGAGTACATCCTGAGCTGAGCAGACGTTTGCCAGGCAGTGATCCACAGCACTTAGCCAGAGAGGCAGACTTAGAGAATATGGCAGTTCAAAGATGGCAAGACAGCTTTTTATATTTGGATTATAGGATGAATGGGGAATAGCAAGTGCTAGAAACGTGAGAATATGTTTCAAATAATTAGTATATCATGAAGACGACAGAGGTGGTGTCACAGTGTCATAAACTGTCCACTTTACAAAAGGAGCAGTATTATTCCCCGAAGGAATTTCAGACTTGTTGCCTATGAGTTGTATGCTTCTCCCACTGATTATGAGTTGTGTGCTGCTCCCACAGACATCCAAATACTCAAAGGATTCAGGCAGCAGCATACTCCCAGGCCAGGCAGCCCTTCCCACAGAACCTGTTGGATAAGGTGCGTGCCCTAGGAGCACACACTGCCCTTCTCTCTGTGCTCTCGATGCCAGTGTTAACATTCCTGGGATTCAAGTATGGCTGAGAAAAAAGTAGGCACCTTTCTCTCCTTCCCCCTTTAGCCAGTTCTCTCTTATTTGAGTCAAGGGTTGCTGGGGCTGACCAGCAGACCCTGAGTGATGGATGAATGGATTACTTTGACACAACAACATCTGCTGTGGAGGAGAGGGCTAAGGAACTGCCTGGCTAAGGGACAGCCTCGATTGCCTGCCTGGTTAGGCTTTTAACAACAGTTTGAGATAAAGTTTATTTTTTAGATACAATCAGCAGGGTAAATAATATTGGGAGGCACATGTGTTTGTAATATCCTTTAAGCAAGGACACCCAAAAGATTAAGCAAAAGGATTCCAATAAACACCCCAGGGATCTACTTGTTTGGAAAGGTCAAGGAATAATTAGGGGCACCACCTTCGACATTCCCCTAAGTCAGAATTCTGATAAACAGGGCAGGCGGCCTTCCACACACTTCCCTTTCCTCAGAATGTCCTCCTTACAACTTTCCAACCAAGTCTCATGCTTCCCCACAAGGGGGAATGAGAAAGGGCCTGTTGTTCCTCTAGCCCAAAACTAGCTTAATTCAGTTTGGCAAAGACTTTAGTCAGCATACACTATGGGTAGGCCTATGCCAGATGTGGAGATACAGAGATAATAGGACCTAGCATTTGTTCTTAAAGGTCTCGCTAGAACACTTAAGTTCCACCACCATTCCCACCTTTTCATGACTTAACAGTGACTTAGCTGAACTTTGGCTAACAAATTGCTGTTCTGATAGAAGGCCATATCAGGAAGCTAATCAATAATGAATGTGCGTATTAGATTAGGACTCTGCCAGTTCTTCAAAATGTACACCCTGGAGATTGGATTGTGAGCAAGATATAGTCCCTAAAGGAGCTGAAGAGTTCAATGGATAAAAGACATTTCAATTTGATGTGTGCTACAAAGAAGGCAGTGGAAACACATCTGGAAGGACACGTAACTGAGCCTCAGAAAAGCAAGGAAGATAGTGGAAGAATCCATGAAGAAAATGATATCTTAACCTACATTGGAAAGACAGAAGTTAGTTGTACAGAGGATCCAGGCAGGGAGAAATCTGTGTAGGTGCCTGGACAGGTGGCATCACAGGACATTCAGGGAGCTGCCAGTTCAGTGGCATGAAGAGCATCCTGGGCAGATTATGAGGAGCCCAAAAGGCCATGTTTAAAAGTTGAGGTTTTATCTTGGAGCATTGTGGAGCTACCAACGTGTCTTTAATGGGGGGGGGGGGGGGGG
>PVJC01016151.1:0-34095 GCA_004026665.1 Murina feae | reverse complement strand
TCAGGCCTGTATGCAGAAGTAATTAGGGACAATCAGGTGGGGGGGCAGTTAGGGCTGATCAAGCAGGTAGGTGAACAATTAGGAGCCAGCAGTACCTGACTGTGAGAGGGATGTCCGACTGCCGGTTTAGGCCCGATTCCTGGGATCAGGTCTAAACTGGCAGTCAGACATCCCCTGAGGGGTACTGGATTGGAGAGCATACAGACTGGGCTGAGGGGATCCTCCTCCCACACAAATTGCATTCACTGGGTCTCTAGTAAAATAGAATATCAATAGTAGCTCTCCCCTTGAGTTAAATACACTTTAAGCACAGAGGCTGGCATGGAGTAGAACCTTCATAAAATGTTATCATTTTACATGAATTAAAAAACAAACTAGAAATTAAATAAAGAGCTCAGATGATCAGCCTCTGAATAATCATAGACTAAACACTTATCCTCCAACAGATCTTGGTATCTGTTGACATCCTCTTTTTAATTCTACAAGATTAAAGTTCTCTATCTTTTTGACATACACTGAACACCATTCCCTGAGGAGGCTGTTAATTCATTCAGGCCAATGGAAGGCAATCATTATAAGCAATTCAAAGTTCCCTTTGGACTTCATCTGCGATGAAGATACAACCGCTTCTTTATTATTTCCCAGAGAAAGGGTGACATCAACCTTGATAAAGTATTAGGGTTGACCCCAAGTTAGGAGGAAATATTTTCACTGAGTTACATTTCCGACCACTATAGTCATGTGCAGAAGATTTCAGACACAATTCCTTGTGGTTTTCTCTACCATGTATCTAGACAGCCTGGCTTATGGTACAATGGTTATTCAAGTTTCACATCCCAGGGTCGCATTGTAGAAGGTATTCTTTTGATTCATTCAAGTGCATTTGCTAACTCACTTATACACAGGTAACCACTGTAACGTTCAATCAGGTATCAGGGCATACAAATCTTCATCTATTTATACTGACATTTGATCTAGTAAGATCCTTCTCCATGTGATGCTGGCAAGAATTCTCATTTTTACAAGCATTCCAAGGTTCAAATCAGTTTTATACTTAGAATTTTTAATTTTTTTTCTAATTACCAAAAATATCAGTCACTGTTAGAGCACATATTCTTTTGTAGATATAATAGTTAACTGAAATCTAGGAGAAAGTCATGCTTATTTTAACTATGGCATGACAGTATTATAACATGGATAATTTGGGCAGATAGCATTTTCCCTCCCTGCAGCTTTTAGGAATACTCTCTATTGCAGCTGTTCTTTTCTACAATCCCACTGAATGTCTCTCTGAACAACCAGATTTTCATGTTCCTCTTGGGGAAGCCCAGTTTTATAGATAATCCAGGGAAGGCCATAATGATAACTGCCCTCTACAAAACTGTGATATGCTCCAATGTCTGGTGTCCTTGTTCACAGAGACTATCACAACTTAAAGACCTGAATAGACACTTCTCCAAAGAGAACATACAGAGGGCCGATAGACATATGGAAAGATGCTCAATGGCACTAATCATCAGAGAAATGCAAATTGAAACAACAATGAGATATCACTTCACACCTGCCAGAATGGCTATCAATAAATCAACAAGCAAAAAGTGTTGGTGAGGATGTGGAGAAAAGGGAACCCTTGTTCATTGTTGGCAGGAATACAGATTGGTGCAGCCACTGTAGAAAGCAGTATGGAGTTACCTCAAAAATTTAAAAGTGGAACTGCATTATGACCCAGCAATTCCACTTCTGGGAATACATCCAAAGAAACCCAAAATGCTAATTTGTAAGAGTATATGCATCCCTATGTTAACTGCAACATTATCTACAATAGCCAAGATTTGGAAGCGGCCCTAGTGCCCGTCAGTAGTTGAGTGTTTTAAAAAGTTGTGGTATATTTATACAAAGGAATACTATTTGGCTGTAAAAAAGAAATAAATCTTGCCTTTTGCAACAGCCTGGATGGACCTAGAGAAAATTATGCTAAATGAAATAAGCCAGTCAGAAAAAGAGACATACCATATGATTTCACTTACATGTGCGATCTAATGAACAAAATAAACAAAGAAACAAACAAAGCAAAACCTGGTTTTTAGCAGGTTTCTTTTCTAAAAGATTTCTAAAGGGGCTCTGGCTAATAAAACATGAATAATATTCTTCCCCAACCCTCTTGAGTCCAATCCAACAGAATGAAGACTTTGAACTGACACATGAATTAACATGTATAAAAAGATTAGTCGCAAGATTCCTCTGTGAGTATCAGCCACACATTGGGATAGTATGTAGAAGACACTATTTTCAACATGTCTTTATTTCACAAAGAATGGAGAGGTCTATAAAGTGATCAAGTATTTCTATTACAATTTCAAGAAATCATTGGTAAAAAGTGACAGAAAACATTAGATCAAGCCTCTTGGGACATTCTAATTCTAAGTGGGGGGAAAAAAGAGTTCATTATATTTTCAAATCTTGCTACTGGCTGCCAGAAAAGCCACTTGATAGAGTATAATTGCTACCAGTAATAAGATTACTCATTAGAAATTTTATTTTTGGCATTGTACTAAAAAAGAAACCAGAACAAGGAGGAATAAAAATCACCTAATTCAGACAGAAGTTTAGATGTATTAAAATAAAATCATCATGAAACCAAAGTGAAAACCTGTATCATGTCCAAAATTCCTGGTGGGAAAGTTTCAGCGTCAATGACCTGTTCCCAAATAGGATAATAATGAGCAGTGAACTATTTCACAATAGGAGCAATGCAGTTTTTTGATAGACCCAGAAAGACATGGTAATATTTTTCACCCTGAATCCAAGTGATCAAGGTTTCTATTTGCTTGTTTTCTTTAAAAATTTAATCTACTCCACCAACATGGAAATATTGTAGAAAGAAAATGATGCAGGCCCTGTAGAATTAACTAAACATAATGAAGAGGGTGGTCTCAGTCTCCTAAATTGAATTTATTGTAAGAAATACATTTTCTTTTTGTTACCATGAAAAAAATAGCCTAACTTTGGTTCGATATATTTCATTGAAATAAACCCAAAGCACTTCTAATTCCCATTCACTGGACAAATCCTTTAGGTTTATTTTCAATACCCAAATTGGTCTGAATTTTCCTCATTAAGGTTATCAGCTTCATCTATAGAGCCAAACATAGCATTAACTTTTCCGTTCTCATCCTAGTCTATGTCTCAGAGGCATTCAACACACTTGATTATTTTTTCCTTCTGGAAACATTTACCTGTTTATCTTGTCTGACTTTGCTTTTTCCTAATTTCCACTCAGACATATTTTAAGAAATAGTGGGCAATGTACTTCTGGAGAAAATTTATTTTAGAAAGGGGAATTGCATTTTTTTTTAAAAAAAAAAAAGGAAGAAGGAAAGGGTGTGGGAGAAAAGAAGAAGAAAAAAACATGAATGGAGAGAAGGAAGAAAATATTTGGAGTGGAGGACTAAAGGAAATAAGAAAGATTTAGTGAATGAAAGATAAGGCAACACAGACAGCTGAATGATGAAGTGTGAACAGAGCCACTCCTTCCTAGCCTAGTATGCTTGCCCCCAGGGATAAGGCCTTACCCTGAGTCCCACACTGAGGAGGGCCCACATATCACAAACACACACACATAAGGTATGTTGGACAACTCATGGGCATTCATTCTGTTGCTCAGGATCTGATGCCCAGTACTGGCCCAGCATGACTCTAAACATTTACTACCCAGCAGGAGAAATGCTTCTCTGCCTCTATTCCTGAGGCCTCCCAAACAAGCAGCTGAATGCCAGAAGGTTTGTGGGTAGTGGACTTGCTGACTTCAGAGCAGACGCTGCATCAAGTGCAGGCACTATTTAAGCAACTAAAGCATTTAGTGATAGAGAAGAGAAGACAAATTAATTAACTTGTCAAATCCTCCATGAGAGCATGAATGCACTGATTCTTGCATAGCAAAGTATTGTTTCAAAATATTCATTTTCTTACTCATCTTTGTTCTCCAATTTCCAATTCTTCCAACTTATGTTTTTAGAAGAGGGAATACTTTTCAGCATTAAGCGATTCAGTTTTTAAAAGTATGTATGTAGGGTGTGTGTGTGTGTGTGTGTGTGTGTGTGTATGCACATTTACATGTAACATGCATGAAATATAATACCAAATCCTTCTATTTGTGTATAAATCGAAATATTGTTTTAAGGGCTGATGATAATTGCAATATCAATGTTAATAATGTATAAGAAGAAGCTAAAATAATTTATAGTAAATTTTGGTAATGATAATTTATCATAAGCAATCATTTGAATATTCAAACATGATATAAAATGTTCTTATTTAATTTCTAAATCTAAGCATCGTTTTAAGAATTTCATTGGCAATCCAAGATGCTCCTTCCACAGCAAAGTAAAGTTTCCAAAACTAAAGTTAGAAGACTCTCTCCTAACTGCAATGAGTCAAGAAAGGCTGTCAATTTGGCATTATTGTCAGCAGTACATAAATTATGAAAAATCTCGATTATAGCAAGTAACATAATTAGTACTTTTGCTGAAATAAAAGTGAAAAATATATTTTATAAAAAAACTTAAAATTGTCTATGAATTACTTATGTCTTAGTTTTATTACTCATCCAATATCATTGGCCCATCAGTAGTAGAGTACCGACATGTGCGACAATTAAATACACTAGTCCTTCATATTTTACTAATGTTTCATGATCTAAAAATGTTAGCCTTATATCTCTTTCATTGTTGTAAATGAACATAAGTCAAGGTTGAGAGGTTTCAGAAGGAAACATGGCTTATTTAACAGTCTATTAACTTGATTTAGACCCTTTAAATATTTAGTCATAAAATATATGGTCCTTCCCTTGTACTCTCGCCCCAGGCTCTGCAAATTTTAGGCATGGACCTGTTGCTGGTTTCTTCACAGGTTAAGCCCTCTATCAGGCCTCTCCCTTCTCCCTGCTAACCTATACCTGGGAAACATTGCACACAGCTAACTGACTTATAAACCTACTAGTGCAGAACTTCTCTTTCTTCTTTGTAAATCTGGGCCCTACTTTCTCTGTGTTTTAGCTCTTTAAGATCAGAGAATCCCATTCGGACAACCCAATCCTCTCTAGTATCTGTATGACACCTAATGAATTTCAATATAGAAGTAGACACAAGTTTATGTGTTTACGTATATAACTTGTATTTGTAGTGTTTATGTAAGGATTTTCTATTTGATAAATTCATAGATGACATTCCTAAAATGAATAAAGAAACATTCATGTTCAACATTTTAGAATAAGTGCTTTTTAAAAGTAATCATGATTTCCTGCAACATAGTGTTTAGAGTCAAAGAGAATCTATCCAGGACAGGACTAAGTCTGTCTTTCTTGCCCATTACTTCCCTTACTCACATACCGTTGCTGGTCGCATGTGAGGCCAAGCCTTCCAGCTTTCTTGCAAGCCTTCCTCATTACTTTTTAACAGAATGGCAGTTATCACAGTCTTGTTCCTGTTTTATCTCCATTTCCACCTTTCACATCCCCTCTATTAAGCATTTTTTAGTCTTATAAAAAATTGATGGAATAAAGCATATAAGTAAATAACATGTTCTTTGCAGGAAGGCAGTGAGCTTTTTATAAGCACAAAAATGGGAAGAAAAGGCCTAAGTTGGTGATGGATGAAAATGGGTGAGGCTGAAGAGTCCACCCAGAGCACCTCAGTGACAGAATGAGTCTTTTCTTCGCTCTCTGAAGGCAGATCCTGGGACAGTTAGGTCTGGCTCCCTGCTTCTTGTCTGCCCCTCAGTTTTGCCAAAGGCACTACTTACTGGGAGAAAAAGGCTCAAGCCCACAACAGGAAAAGAGATAAAAAGAATGAGAGAATTCATCACGTGGGAATTACCTGAAGCTTGTCATTCAAGAATAATTAGACCTTGGTGAGAGGAATGAAAGGCAGTATTCTTATCAGACAACAGTGTGTGTGTGTGTGTGTGTGTGTGTGTGTGTGTGCATGCGCGCGCGCGCGCGTTTTCACTAGAATTTGTTTAGGGGAGAAATGTGACCTTAAAACTAGCGTCAACCATGCTGGCACCTCTTTCAATACATAAATTCCAAAACTAAGAGGAAAAGCTCCAGGGTAGAAAAAAATGCATGCCATGCCATAGGGGATTATTTCCTTCTCACTTGTAAGAAGTCAGACATGATTAATATCTGCTCTAACCCAAAAGGAGTAGTGTTACCCTAAGGAAGGGCTCTCCTAATTCTCCAGGTCCTACCTGAGCTAAACAACTTCTCTGATGGACACTGATAATGCTAGAATAGCATTCCCCTGGAATGCAAACCATTTTTGCTCATAGCTAAAAAGTGCATGAAATATGACATAAGTGGAAGGACAGCATATCCTTTAAGATGATGACAAGGTTAGGTTTATGTCAGGGTCTCACACTCTTGCCTGAGGGGGAGAAAGAGAAGAGGGAGATGATATAGGACATTTATCTGATTCTATCGAGACCTTAGCTAAAAATTCAATTCTTTAGATTTTTAATACGTGCTCACTTTTATTCTCTGGATTTTAGAATGTGCTCAGCATTACAGGAATATTCTTTGGTGGTTCATGAAATCATGATAACCTGGGACAGGTTGCATCTCAATTCATTTGCAAGACTAACTCTGCACTTTATTGTAAAAATGTTCTCTTACTTTTATTATTCTCAGGGCTATATTTTTTATGGAGTAGAGAATTTTATTTTATTTCCCCTTCCCACATTCACATATGCGCATGCGCGCGCACACACGTATATACACACAGAGAGATAAACTCTGGTAAGATTTGTGGGATATTCAAAGAAGTGTATGTGAAAGCAAAAAGCTTCAGAAAGAATTATAGGGATGTAAAGAGCAATATGACACAGCAATGAAAATAGTTTCAAATACAAGTGTTAACTCTTTTTCCCTTGGCTTCGTGCAGATGTCATGTCATTCTTGGGTAGTGATTAGTGCTAGTTTTCTTTAAATGACTCTGCTACCTACCAGGTTGCTAGGTTGCGGTAGCTTGAAACCATATGAAGAAGTTTCAGTACTGGAGTAAAAAAAATCCTAGATGAGTATTATTTATCTAAAAGTAATGAAAACTCTTAAAGGCATAAGAGAGTTATTTATTTATAACCTATTTTATCACATATTACACCACACTGTAGATAATCAGATTGAAATTAGATGTATAATATTTACACTTCAGATGTTTCTAGATATATAATGTTGGGCAAGATATTTAACCTCTCTGTGCCTCAGTTTTCTCATCTGAAAACTGGGGAACTTAATGATAGTACTAACCTCATGGCTTTTTTATTTAATATAATTAATATACATTAGGCACTTAGAGCTGTCTGGCATATAGCAAGTGCTATGTGTTTGTTAATAATAATCATATCTACCTAATATGATTAGATAAGTATATTGTTTTAAAGTGCTAAGAATAGTGTCTGGCATACAATAGCTATTACATGCATTCACTTATATTACACAAATCAGAAAACACATCTTCTATGAGCCACACACTGCATTAGTGTTGGGAGAGAAGAGAATACAAAAAATGAGTAAGAACAGAAAATTGATCTTTAGTTTGTACTTACTATTTCGAGGTACCTCTTTCTGCACCAACATTTATATTGTCTGTGATAATTTTTATGAGAAACAAATAGGGGGCAACTATAGTAATTTTACAGAAGAGGAGATAAAACTCAGAATGATGAGCCATAAGATGAACCATAAGATCATGAAGCAAATGAAGCCTGGAGAACTCAGGTGTGTGGAACACCAAAGTTCAAATTTATTCTGCTTGATTTTCTTTTCTTTCATAGTCTGGGTCTGCAAGGAGCTATCAACTTAATGGGATAGATAAGTAATTATGTGCATATGGGATGGTGACAAATACCTAAACAAAAATATAAGGAGTATATCTACTTAACAGAGGTAAAAGCAAATACCAGTGGCCTTGTAGTTCTATGTTTGTGTTACCAATGTTATCAAATAAAAGGGAAAAACATCCATCAATTAAATGGTAGTTAAAGCACATGGCAGTTAGTTGTTGGTTTCATTTCTGGTTTATGAATTAGCTGATGAGTTTGAACTTCTTCTGAGGCTTTAATATATACAGTTTTTTCCTACTTTTTAATTTTTCCCCACTTTGGAAAATAAGACTCAGTTTCTTTGCCTTGCCCCTCTAGATTGTCACTGGGTATTTTCTGGAACTGATAACATTAGACTCTTTGCTTTATTTTATTTTTTGGTATTGCTATGTTTCTGGCTTTGTGTAGCCTGTGATATTCTGATAGTACCATTGGTCCGACTATTATTATATATACAGTGATTTTACTAGAGGAGGAAAATAAGCTTATAAGGGGAACAGAAATGGAAAAGACAATTGTATTTTTTCTATTTTATCATTCAGATGGATTGAGTAGCATTGACCTAGCACATTAGTCAAGTTAATCTTTGTTACACTACAGCAACAAGCAGCCCTCATATCTTAAAGGCTTATCCCAACCCAACCATAATTTCTCAATCATCTACTCATCCCAAGTAAGTTGATGGGACTCAGCTCCAAAAGACAAGTAGAGAATGGGCTATTTGGTGACTCTACTGTCTTGTAGCTGAACTTTCTGAAATATGTGATCTCTTCATTTACGACGTCAGAAGAGAGACAACAGAAAACCTGTAAGAACTTGACTACAGAAGTGACACATGGCACTTCCCTTGATATTTCATTGACAAGAACGAATGAAACAGCGAGGAGGATGAAAAATGGTGGAAGCAAATAGAATGGTTGGTGAGCACTTGGACCTCCACCATATCCACCAGCCAAATTATATGACAGTAACATTATAAATGTTTCAATCGTAACTCTAACTTGTTCCTATGTTTGGATGTGGCCCTCAACATGATTAGCGACATATCTATGCCATAGCACTCCCTAAATCTTTTCCTTTCTTCTTCCCAATCTCAAACAGGTAGTGTTGCATTCTACAATTCTTAAAAACATTGCTGTAAATAGCGAAGCTCAATATGAGGTTAAAATTTAAATCAACGCTAACACAAACCTGTCTTTCCTCCCAAAGAAGAAAAATCCTTCACTTCTTCTCTCACTCAAGATTTTCCTGGACCTCAGCCACATCAGGGAGATATCTCAAGTCTCAGAAGGGCAGCTCCATTGTCAGTGGACTCATCTCTTTTAATACAGTTTTGATAGGCTTAGCATCACTGGGCAAGCCACCCGACACCTCTGCCTTGTGCAGAATTTGCATTATCTAAAGATCACTCTGTAAGCTAGGGTCCATTCGCCTTGGCAAATACTGTTTAAATATAGCATCCATAAATAAATGTTAAATAATTCATGAACATAATTTTGTAAATTCTGCTAGGCCACACCTCTCTGGGGGCATATTTATGAACATGCGTCAGCCCAGAATCAATGTGTCTGCCAAGCTCCTTGCCTCTGAGGCAGAATTCCCACATCTAGCCCAAAATGCTGCAAACGGCTCCGATTCCCCTTCAGTAGTCATCCATCATACTGTCACTTTAATTCAGATGCTGCTACTTGTTTTAATAACATACATCTTACACAAAGAATATTGCTAACACAAGAATCTTGGGGTAGATTTTTACAACCTCATAAAATGGTATTAACCCTCTGATCTCTGATGCTCTTTCCACACATCACAGGCCTCTGGATGCTCTCCCTGCCCCCTCTGTTCCCTCCGATCTTCCTGATGCTTATCAATAACCTCTGTTCACGGGGGCTGAGGAACACCAGGACCCGTGTCATCAATCACTGCAGTAAAAATATTATTCCTCCAGCATTGCCCTGAAGAATTATGGAAAGAATAAAAGTGTTATTGCAGGAATTATTTAGCAAACAATAGATGGATAAAATGTATTACGGTAAGTGTTAAATTATATCACCTCGTTACGGAGAGCTGACTTCAGATAGCAGGAGAGCGGCTTGCTGCCTTTTCTAAGTAGTTGCGAAGAACAATGGGAATGGTCGACCACAAAAGACTTTCAAAGAAAACACCGGTCTATCGAGACTAGGGTGTACTCTACTAAGGAGAAATTTGTTTGGGGCAATGAGTTGAAATAAAAATAATCTTCTTATGGCCTGTTTTGAATTTGAAGCTGAAATTTACAAAAGGGCAGTGCAGGTTTCTATCTAGTTGTTGAATATTAAGATACTATTCTAGGAAAGAGATTCTTAAAGTCTACCACGCACTCTCTCCTCAGCTCCCCTGCACACCCTTCTAAGCAGAGGTGGGGGAACTGTTTTATTGGTGAGGGAAATATACATCTTGCAACACTTAGGTTTTAGGCAGTTCTAGAAAAGTGTACCATGTCAATATTTGTAGCCTCTGCCAGTGTTGGAAAAAAATGTTCCCGAAATGTCATATTAAGCTAATTACTAAAATCAGGCTTGCATTTTAAATACTACCAAGGATACCTAAACAAGGTTGGAAACCATGTTAATATTTTTTTTTTTTTTTTTTTTTTACCAAGTAGTCTTTTATCAGTTAATGCAGATTTTTTTTTTGGCATAATGTTACACTGGGCTCCTGGGATTCATTTGATCAACATGATTAAATTATTTCCTTACTCAGCTAGAAGGAAATTACTAGTTACCAGACATTATGTGTCTGTTAATTATGTGCAATAAGGCTCTCTCCTATCACACCAGCTCCTGCATTCATGTTCTGTGCATTTTAAAGGCATTATCATTAAAAAAATTTAAATATTGAAAATGGACAGCTATAATTTTGTTTCATCTATTTAATAAATAAGTAATCTGTGAAATCAGTGGTAGAAAGTGTCTCTTTGCTGTATGTATTGGCGAAGACATTCTTAAGAACACACTGAAAGATTCTTTTGATTTCTATCTTCACAAAAGCATATTTCCCATCAGCTTTCCAGAGTGGTGGCCGGGTCCTCTATTATTGAATAGAGTGACTATGAGCATTGCCAAAAAAAAAAAAAAAAAAAAAATCTATGATTGTGTGACTCTTCACTGTAGAGTCTGCTCATGTGGGGTGTGTGGTGGAGCCAAATTTACATTTCCTCCTGTAGCTCAATCTACAATCTAAGGTTTCAAAAGATTTTTTTTTTAAAGAGACAACATATGGTAGCTGGGAGGCCTTATTTTGTCTCTTAATGAAATGATGTGCTTCTGTTTCATATTAAAGTGTTAATCGGTCTGAAATTAGGTCTCGCAAAAAAAAAAAGAATAGTGCTTTTAAAATGCTTAATATGATTCATTTTCTGCAGTCAAAACCAGATGACTTTTATTTTTGTATCAAAAAGAGAAAGTGGAAAGCAAGCTCTTCCTCCCCCAACGCCCCTGTCCTTGCCCCATCTGCCCAGGCTTGGGATCCAGAGCCAATAACCGGTTTATAGAACAGAAAGCTCTTTAGAGTGGGAGCTTGCACGGACGCCTAGAAGGTTTTGTTTGAGTTTGAGAATCTTCATAGGTTTATGAAATCTCAACAAATATTTCAAAGAAGGAAGTTTCACATTTGAAGTAGGTGATCCTATTAGGTGCTGAGAGACGGCGCCTTTGTTGTGGGCCCAGGCATCGCTTCATGTGAGATAGAGCTGTGTCCCGCTAATAGGCCAAGACATCACTTTCATGCCAGGAACAGATAGGGCTGAACTTGCTTCATGCACTTTGGCTTTCATTGTTAATAATGAATGACGAAAGTTCAGAGGAGAGGAGCTAAGCGGATCCTGGGCTTTAAAAGAATGAATTTTAACTAGCAGCATGCCACGCTAGTCAGAAAACACTTAGATGGTCAGGAGAGAGAGCACAAAGAAAGAACTCATCCTGGACGTCTGTCCACAGCCATCAATCTGCTCGGAGTCTGCCGCTGTGACACTGGTGAGCCTCCTTGGGGAAGATTCCAGGGGGTCCAGGGTCATGTGACTGGTGCACTACCGAGGCCTGAGGGTTTTACCACCAGGGGGCACAAAATGGGAATCCCTTATTCTGTTCTCCCAGAAGGAAACAGAGATAGAAACAGGGGCAAGAAAGGTGATTAATATAATTTTCGACTTCAACAAATACAAATACTAATGAAATGAATGTGAGCTTTTCTAAGTCAAACCAACATTTGAAGCACTAGTTTTAGTTTTTGAGAGAGGCAGGAGAGGGACAGTCATCGATGTGAAAGAGAAACATCCATCGGTTGCCTCCTATATGAGCCTCAACCAGGTATTGAATCCAAAACTCAGGTGCATGCCTGATGGGAAATCAAACCCACCACCCTCTGGTGAATGGACAATGCTCCAACCTACTGAGCCACACCAACCAGAGCCCCTAGAATATCTTTTTAATTTATTTCTTGCTTTCTTCCTTCTTATCGTTCCTTTGTTTTTCCTTCCCTTTTTTTTGTTCTCCCTTTTTCCTCTCCTCTTTGCCTTCTTGCTCTTTTTTTTTTTCCTTCCTTTCTTTCTTTGTTCCTTTATTTTATCTTATATTTAACTTTTTGGAGAAAGACCTCAGTAAAAGGACACACATTCTGAAGATCGTGTATACAGTATTCATTTTTATCTTATTTTATTGAGAGGTTCCTTTCTGCTAGACATCTGGTAAGCACCCATGAGAGAAGAGTGAACAAAACAAATCCAGCCCCTTCTCTCATGGAGCAAAAAATCTAAGAATCTTAGAATCTAAGCTGCTGGGTTCAATGTGTTTTTCCGCTCAGTTTCCTGCATCATCTACCAACACAACTTGAGGGTTGAGAACTGATCATCATCTGTTCCACCAGGTGGATCATCAAAAATTTTATTACATTCAGTAGGCTTGACATTTAAAACAAGAAAACAGACAAATTAGAAACCGAACATTTAGAAAAAAAATTCAATAGTAAGGAATACAACCACATGATTTTGGAGTTTTAATGGAAAGTTGAATTATCCAGAATGTCAAATCCTCTGACCAACACATTTGAGGTTTGCTTACCTATGGGTAGAGAGCAAGAGGTCCTGCACTGTTATTCAGGACATAAGCAACTATAGCATGTCACCATGTGACCTTGACCACTAAGTGACCTTGACCACTTCCTGTCTATGATTGTCAATAGCCTGATCCATTATAATGGGTGTTTTAGCATCTGCTTCCTATATTTCATTCAGTATGTAAATCAATAAAAATACTGTACAAATAGAACTAATCATACGAGCATGTTTTGTTAGTAATGAACCTTCTAAATTTAAGTTCTGGGTCTTCAAAGCCAAGATTGAGAAAAGAGCTCCCTGATCTTTGATTCCATATAAATTAGCTGATTCTCAGTTTAGAGAAGTGTCCTAACTTTAGGCATTTTCCTAAGATGCTAAGGCTGCTAATCTAGCATTCAAATCAAAGGATTCTTCTTGATAGTCAATTTACTACGAGGGAAGATTCCACTTCAGTTGCCAGAATTTGCTTTAGCACATTCTCCCAGCCACATCCAGGTCACTGCAGACCAGCCTTACAAACAATCTCACTTTCAGGGCCCTTACTTAAAACTGTAATATGAAAGCTGAAACACTAATTTGAAAGAATATATGCACCACTATATTCATTGCAACATTTTTTACAATAGCCAAGAGTGGAAGCAGCGCGAGCCTGTTAGTAAGTGAGTGGATTAAAAAGCTGTGATACATTTACAGAATGGAATAAAACTCAGCTGTAAAAAAAAAAAAAAAAAAAAAAAAAGGAAATCTTACCTTTTGTGACAGACAGCATGGATGGGCCTGGGTATTATTATGCTAAGTGAAATAAGCCAATCAGAGAAAGACAAGTACCATATGACTTACTTACCTGTGGAATCTAATGAACAAAATAAACTAACAAACAATATAGAAACAGACTCATAGATACAGAGAACAGACTAATAGCTAATAGAGGGAAGAAGGGTTGGGTGAAAAGATGAAGGGATTAAGCACAAAAAAACCCACTCATGATCACAGACAATGGTATGGTGATTACCAGAGGGAAAAAGGGGTGGGAGGAAGTAGAAGAGGGGCAAATGGTGATGAAAGGAAACTTGACTTGGAGTGGTGAACACACAATACAATATACAGGTTATGCATTATAGAATTGTGCACTTGAAATCTATATAATTTTATTAACTAATGTCACCCCAATAAATTCAATAACATTTTTTTTAAATCTGTGAGGTGATACTGACAATCCTTTTCCCACCTTAGAAGGTTGAGCTGGAACAAATGGACTGTGAGCTGATTATTAACTTGTATTTAATGCCAGGCTACAAAATATAGGATATAACACAGTTTAGCTTTGTTTCCCTATTAATTGAATCAACCAGGTGCCTTAGTGCCAAATCCATAGATTTGCCATACATGCCTTGCCAATTGTGCCTTTTACTCCCATGTGCATGTTTTGATGACTTAATGTCTTTGCACATCTGAAATTGGCATAAAGCTCTAGAAGGCTGAACTCAACTCAGTGCATGTGTCTTTTTGCAGAGCCGTTCCTCTATTTGGTAAAATTGGCTTCCCAGTTTTCTGCAGCCCACATATAACAACCAATCCCAGAAAGTTTTTCCCATTTATTTCCTGTTGTGTTTTGAATTTGGGATCCCAACATCCTCTTTCTCTGGTGATTTGTATTAGATGTTTAATTGGAAGGTCCCTTTGTTTCCCTTGCTTGGCACATTAGAAGGTCTCTGTTCCTTTCCGATTATTTCTTGCATCTTGCAACCTAACTATGTGGCCCTTAGATTTTTGCTTTACAGTCTCTTGAGAAATCACTCCTTCCTTGTTAAAGAACATGACCGGCAATCCTTTTACTATCTCTCTGCTTCTTGGTACTTAGAAAATTCCCGTCACTTAACTAATCTAACCCTTAGTTGAATATTTTTATTTATTTATTTTAGGAAACTAAAAAGCCTGAGGTGGGTGAGGACCTCATGGACTCCTTTTGTGAGTGTGTCTTGCACATTTTCATGTAGGCAATTTCACAATATACATTAAACCTGAAAACCATGCCAGCTGTTCGCACAAGTGATTTCATTTCTGGCATTATCCAAAGGAAACATTTCTTCAAGCGTTCAGAGATATACAAAATATCTTTATTTATAATAACAAAAATGTGAAATTTAGCTGTTTATCAATAGATTAGTAAAATAAAGTTCTTTATATTAATGTGACAGTGGTAGGTAGCATTAATGATATACATAAAAATGAGTATTTACTTACATTTAATAATTTAATATACCTATGATATATTAAGTAAAATATTGCAAAACACTCCTCTATGTTTGATCAGTCAATCTACAATCCATCTATTTATCTACATGATCTTTACCTATTGTCCTATCTCTTCAGTTAGAGCAAATAATGTTTACTTATGGTTGATACAAGTATGAGTATATTTTTACTTTCTTCTTTATGGATACTTTTCTTTTTGTAAATTAAATATGTATTGCTTGGTGATTTTTAAAAAGGAACAAAGGTAATAAGACCTCGACCAGTGAAGGTTATGTGGGCACATTGGGCAATCATACCAAGTCTTGACCCACTCACCATGATCTTTTCAGGAACCAGGACCTCTATACCTTTATCTTTTAATCAGTGCATTATGTGGAGGAGGTACTCAGTGAATGGTTACTGAATTGAACAAAAAGAAATTATTTCCTTAGTGCACTTTGTACCTGTGTCATATAAATTCTAAGAAAAAAGAATGCATTCCATGAATGAGTGTTATAACTTAGGTCATTAATACATACATATGGTAGATTGAATTATGGCTCCCAGTTCTGCACCATTCCCACGTCCATATCTCTACCATATGACTGCACAGTTCCCCAGAGACAGAGCCACCTGCTGACCTTGAATATAACTTTATATATGTCTTGCCCATAGGATATTAGCGAACATAACACAAGCAGAGGCTTAAAATGTGCATGCACAGTTCAGTTTTCCCTCTTGGGATTCTGTCATCACCATGAGGAAATGATGCCTTGGTAGTTCACTGGTCCAAAGAGCATAAGAAACATATGTAGAAGATTTGAACCCAATCTATAATTTTGAGCCATGCCCAGCTGAGCACAGACTCACTCAGTTAAAAAACTGCCTTCACCCCCATGCCAGCCCAACAGTAGATGCATGAATGATTGTGTTTTAATCTACTGAGTTTAAGGACGGTTTGTTACACAGCATCATTATGGAATTACCTGACCAATACAACACATTTACTAAATATTAAATTTTATTATGTTAATAATTAGGTATGAGGTCTTAATGAAACTTGATTTAAAAAGTGTCTAATTCCCCGTATAGTAATGATCTCATCATAAGTTTGCAGGGGATATCAACTAATGATCATGTATTTCTGGAAAACTGACAAGAAAAGTTTAACGTTTAAGAGCTAAAAAGAACTGAGCCACTTCCTGCAAGACAGTTTAGGCAAGGTGAGCCGCCAATTAAGCTTTGATCACCCAAGGTAAGAATCAAATCTAAACAGGGTATAGTGTCTACATATGCTCACTAATTAGTCCTACATGTTCGGGTTTGGGTCCCTGCAAGAGAAGTAGCAGTGCCTGGTGAAAGATCGGGTGAAACACATGGGAAGCATAGATCTTGACTATCTGTGTGGGAACAGATATGAGATATCCTCTAGAGTTTCTCAAAATTTTGAGACAGAGAACATTGTGGAGGGTGTGCTTTCATAAAAGTGGTGACAAGACCCAGTATGACATGCAGTATACTATCGTTTAACATGATTCTATTTATTATGACTCCATTTGTTCTCATAGCCTAGTGAGGCATCAGGAAACTCAAGTTATAATGTGTCGTTTCACACCAGCAAGTGGAGACAAGACCTCATCATGTTGCTGCCAAATGGGGTGTTCCAGTTGAGTTTATAACTCGTTCAAAATATCCAAACAGGCATTCGAGAAGTTTGATCAAATGAAATTCTCTTTTAATGTTTATTTCAACTTTGCAATGAAAATTGCTGTTCACAAGACTATAGTGACTCGAAAAATGAGGAGCAACATAGGGTAGCCAGAGAGAGAAATCAAAGCATCAGTGAAGGTGTTCTGCATCTGAAAAGCATCAAGGAAAAATTGGTAGAAAATAGCTGTTACTTATTCCATAAATTGAAAACAGAACTGCCCTTGTCTTTATTTTGAAACACTATTTTTTTAATATATAAAATAGAGGCAGTAGACTGATTTAACATGCTCTACTGAGTTCTATTGAACTCCTACTTTCAAAAAAAATTCTGTTTGTTTTTGGTAAGATTTGAATGAATAGGTCTTAAGTATGTGAACACCAAAAATTAAAATGCTACCTAAACTTTGACCAATTGTTTTAATATACATTAAACAATCTTCATTAATTCTTTTATAGTCTTTTTGACCTACCCTGTCTGCATGTTCATCATTTTCTTGTTGTGCCAATATTGTTTGCATAACAGTAGGTTGATAATTTATGTTTTTTATTAAAAGGTGTCTGTGGAAAAGAGATTTACCATGACTCTTCAGAAAATTATATTTTTAATCAGCTGTAGAAATTCATAGCACTTCCTACATATGGGACACCTTATTACAATGATCAAACAGACCAAAGTCAACAAATAATCTTGTCTGTCTATTGTTAATTCTTAGAAGAACAAACATATGTTTTGAGTGTCATTACTGCTAAATTAGCACAAGCAATTAGCCATTCCAGGAGAATAAAATAAAAATGCAGAGCACTATAGTATAATTACTATTTGCATTTAAATCGTGTGCTATACTTTTCTAACATCATGGAGTGATAGTAAAGTCTAACACTTACTGAGTTCCTTCTGTGTCAGTAAGTAAAGGGATTATCTCAGTTAATCTTCACAACAACCCCATGATAAATATATTATTATTAGAGTGTAATATTTTTCATATAAAGAAACTGAGGCTTGGAGAGACAAAATCTCTTGTGTAAGTTTCTAGAAACTACTCAGCAGAAGCAAAAATTTAAACCTGGCAAGTTTGACGTTATCACCCAAGTTCTACAGAATGCTTTTATTATTAATTTGCTAATATTAGGTTTAAGTTAATTTTGACATCACAAAGTTCAATGCTATCACTAATAAAGAAAATTCCATCATTTGAAGGAAATAACTCTTCAGTAATTACTTCATGAGGTGATTGTGAAGGGAGGAACAAAGGATTTATCCAAAACAAAACATATCATTTATATTTTTCACCAACATAGCCATCATGGATATGCATAGTGGTACCCCAAAGGTGACTTTTTCTTTCTTAAAGTAATTTATTTAAAGTTACTTTCTTAAAATAATTTAAAACAAAAACAACTTTGAAGGGCATATACTATAGCTCATTAGTGTTCAAATTTCCAGGATATAAAAATATATGGAATGATGACACATGCGCAAATTGGAGGTGACATGCTATGGCCACAAAGCCTGAAACACAAGCATTCATGTATCATTGCATGGGTGTTTACTGAGCACCTACAATGTGCATTGCTCTTGGTGTGAATATACAGCAGTGTCAGACAAACGTTTGCCCTCATGGAACTCACATTTTAGTAGAGAAACAGAAAAACAAAAGGCTGTAATGTCATAGCTTCTAGTTAGGTTAAAGTTGCATGAAGCAGAGTAGTGTAATATCTATCTTGGCACCACCCTTATCCAAGGTGACAAAGAGGTCTTGATTGATAGATGAACTGCATTACAGTATTAACTGATTACTCCCTGTGAATGAGTGTGTAAAACTAACAGAATTTACAAGTCTTGCTCACATGGAGCTTACTAAAATATTGGAAGAAATAAGACACATACATACTACAGTAAAAGGGAGAGGGAAATGCATGTTTATTGCACCCATCTTGACAACGGTGTTCAATCAGCAATGCAGAAGGGAGAATACCTGGAAGCTGGGATAAGGTGGCACAAGACATGCTTCCTGGGGGAGGAGAATCTTGAGTTTGGGCTTTAAAACGGGTAGAATTTGATTAGGCAGAGATGTACTGCACCTGTCCTTTTACTGCCCTCTTTTCACATCTATATTCCGGAAATCATCTTCTCCTGGGGAACTGTTTGAAACCATTCCCAGAGGTCTTAGGGAAGGCAGAGGTATAAGAAATGTGATAAAACAGAGTCTTAAACTAAGGGCAAAATGTGGGGCTAAGGCTCCTTCCAGCCACCGGGTCTTAGACACCTAACCTCTCTGAGCCTCTGTTTTATCATTAAAAAGAGAGAAAAAAAGCATAACAATAATTGCTCTGCCTCCTTTTCAGGACTAAGCAGGAAACAGTAAAGATAGGGGTTATTCTTGGTGATTGTAAAGTGCTATAAGGCATTGGGAGCTGACAGACACTCTTCCATAAGAATAAACAACTCAAAATAGACACGTCTTACAGGGGTCTTAGAAGTCACTCCATCATTCTCTCCACCATAGCAGTGCATGCAGTTGACTCTTCTTTGCAGTACCTTCTCACAAGACTTTCAGGATCAAGAGGTTCCTGGGCAAGAAACAACGGCAGAATTAACCCATTACCCAATGGATGAGGATAAAAACTGATAATAAAATCAGGTACAACTCCAAGAGGAGCTATTGGAGAAGAATCAAGCTGGGTCTATAAGGAGTCGCACATGAGATAGTGCCCATGCTTATGCTGCCTCCAGGAGCTTGCCTCTGACCATATCCCTGAAAAGTTCACTACAATCTGGACAGTAGGGTATATTTTATTGGGAAATTATTAGAATAATGATTTTTCTGCGCTAGTAGGTTGGTTCAGTAATAAATATGTGAGACCATTAAAAAAAGTCACTGTATCCTATTCCTAAATGTTGCAGTTTATGGAAACTGAGCCTTGGGGAGGTTAAGAGACTATACTACTTACTAGTTAGTGGAAAAACCTCCTTTTAAGTTTCTAGACTCTCAATGCTCTTTCTACCATATACCATTGGTTGAGTCATAGCATCGCACCAACATTAAAGGAAAAAGGCATTAAAGGGATAAAACTGCCAACTAGCTTAACTTCAGATGTACAATTACATTTCCGGTCCTATCTCAAGTCCTGTATCCTATTTGCTCTAGAGATAGTATTTTAGCCAGTGTCTGTGTGGTGTCACTACCTCCCACCACAAGCAGTTTCCATGTGGCAAGACAGTAAGACTTATAGCAGACTAAACTGAGAGAGTGTTACCTACTTAAACTGTTTTTTCTGACTTAATAAGAATTTTTCATCTACAGCAAGCCATTTTAAAATATTGTCTATACACAAACAGTCACTCTGAATAATAGGTCTGCACACAGTAAATGTCACCTCTCTAAATCACACGGGACCTCGGCAGCACAACGGAGAAGGCTCCACAGCAGTTTAAACTTCAGCCTCCCATTTATTATGGATGTGTTTATAAATCTCAGAGGGCACTTCTCTGCCTCCTGGGAAATCCAAAACCGGTGCCGTTGTTTGTCAAGGAGACTTGTCCTGAATGTTGAGGTCCTGGCCATCCTTCTTACATCCAGATCCCATTTGGTTCCAAAATGGGTCGGCCAAGGTTGCTGTCAAAGGTGCCATTTTCTCATCTTGAATGACGAGAGAAAACTCCGTCCTGGAAAAAGTAGATGGGGGCTTTGAAAACTGGGGTGTGTAGAATGAATGTAGGAGCCTCCTTCCTTTCTTCCCCCACCCCCCTTTTACCTTGAATAAATGGTCTTCTCTACAAAAGAGCTTTGAGTTTCTCACACGAGGGAGGGAAGCAAAAGACAGCTTACACAGCAATGGCATTGAAAAACTCCTTAGCCGTTCCCATCTGTCTTGGTTAGTAGGAATACTTAGGCATTAAGTGGAGAAAAGGAGAATCCATCAATAGTTAATAACTGACCTTAAGATGGGAATTCAAAGTTCACCACAATTACACCCAAGTGTCAGGGAACACACATGGGACGTTATCAATATATTTGACTACAAGAGCCTGGGATGGCAAATTTAAATACCATCAGAAAAAGAGCTGGACATTCCTTTTAATGAGAAAATATTGTTACCATATTCAGCAGCCCATACTAAGATAGTCAAAACCAAAATTCTCCGATGAGAACAGATGGGGAAAGGTAAGCATAATCTAAAAGAGCAAGTAAGAGTCAGGCTGAAATCCTATCATGTGGCCAGTTTGTAAACAAATTGTTTCGTAGGTTCAGAGACTGTATGTTACAGGTGGAAATGAGGTTAAGCAAAAGACTAAAAGAAAATATGTTCGGCCTTTGTCAGTGTGGTTGGAGTGTCATCTAGTGCACCAGAAGGTTACGGGTTCCATTCCCAGTCAGAGCACATACTTGGTTTTAGTTCTGTTCCCCATCACGGCATGTGTGGAAGGCAACTGATTGATGTATCTCTCTCACATTAATGTTTCTATTTCTCCCTTTCTCCCTCTCTAAAATCAATGCAAAAAATAGGTGAGATTTAAAGAAAAAAAGAAAAGAAATATAGTGTGTACCAAAAAATGTATACACATAATTTGAATAATTATAAAGGCAGTGTTTTTTAAAATACATTTTATTTTCAAAGTTGTGCTATCAGCTATTAAAGTGTGTGTACATTTTTGGGGGGCACCCATCTGTGTATTTGTGCAGAGATGCTTAACATGGATTTTTATCAGAGGAATGCAACTTAAAATCACAGTGATTTATTACTACACTAAAATGGCTAAAATCTAAAAGGTTGCCAACCCCAAATGCAGGACAACTGGAATTCTCTCATACACTGATGCTGGGAGTATATAATGATACCACCTATGTGGAGAACTATTTGTCAGTTTCTTAAAAAGTTAAACACATCTATACCTTATGACCCAGCTATTTATTACTTGTTATTTTTTTTTGAAGAAATAAAAAAATCCGTATGTTTATAAAGAGTTTTACACAAGGATATTCATTTGGCCAGAATCAGTAGCTTTATCCAGAATGGCAAAACTTTAGCAACAACTTAAATGCTCAACAAAAGGAGTGATATGTCACATTCCTAGAATGGAATACTGATCAACAATAAAAATAAATAAATAAATGAATTACAGGTACTTATGAGGACATGAATCTCATAAGTATGTTGAGCAAAATAAGTTGCACTTCTATAAAGTTCAAGAACAGGCAAGACTAGTCAATGGGAATAGGGATCAGAATAGTGGTTTCCTCTTGGTGAGGAGGGGGACAAAGGAAAGACATGAGAACATTTTCTAGAGAGAGAGTGATGCTTGGTGTTGGTTGTTAGTTGCATGGGCGTGTACACACAAACTCAACTTCAGACTAATTTCTGCTCATTTGCTATATGTAACTATAGCTCAATTAAATAAAAAGAAAATATGTGTAGATTAAGAACTGTGAAGCTAATTATCTTCCAAGTAGTTGCTGTTATAAATCGTTATCACTCAAAGGGTGGTCCATGGGGTAGCTGCGTTAACTGAGTGATGCAGGATTCAGTTCAGCCACAGCCCAGCATATGCAATCTAGTGTGAAGGCCAGAAGAGTTATATGCACTAAACTCCCCTTGCCTACATATTCCCTGGTAGGTATCAAAGCTGATAGGACTCAACCATCCATCATCACAGCCATGGTTACAAAATGAAAACGCATTATTTCTATATGTTGGATGGAGTCTTTTTTAAAAACAAGAAGCAAGGTACAAAAATATTCTCAATGAAAGGGAAAAATGATTGCATGGCGGATACTATCAGTTGCCTATCCAGAACCCAGTCTTCTTTTCTTTCTTACCAATAGAACCTGGGTTTATTCTGGGCCACAATGCATCCAGCTAAAATTCTCCACTTCCCTGTCTCTCTCACAACTACTGATATGAATGAGGCGTGAAGAGAATTTATTATGTGAGGATTCCTGGAAAGCTCCTTAAAGTGCTGAGTATGTAGGTATGTAGTTCACATGTTTGTCTACAACCCCCATTTCTCCTTCTGGGCAGAACATGGATGCGATGATCCAAGTGGCAATTGCCATCTAGAACAATGTGGAGCTTTTAAGGCCTACCAACCATAGACAAAATTATGAATCTCTATTCTGTGCCAGGCTCTTCTGTTAGACACAGCTTAATCTAATTCTAAGTGGCACTGGTAGATTAAAAATAAGCAAATATTTATAAGTCTTTAACATTTTTTTCTGTCATAGCTCCTGGCTTGGAGGTTTGCCCCTTAGAATTATACAAGTTTAGATCTGAAAGAAACTTTAGAGAACATCTAGGCAAAATGTCTCATATTATAAGTAAATCAAGAGAGAGTTTCAGTGATTTGGCCAAGACTTTGCCAGGAGCTACTTATCAAATATTCATTAGTATCAACATTTATTAAATATATATTGTTATGTCTGCCAATGAGACACTTTCCAGTATCTAGAAGGTTAGTCTCTAGGATACCTCATGTACCCATCAATGTATTGCCTTTCCTTGTTTAAATCTATAAAGAAGTGTAGATTAATATATACTTTAATAATAAAAATATCAGGGAGAGAACCTTGTCTTTTTAAGCTCTGCAATATCTCCCGTAATAAATATGGGCTGACAGAGAGTCAATGATCATTTTTATTCTGTGTGTGTGTGTGTGTGTGTATGTGTGTGCTTCCAGGAGAGAGTGTGATAGTGGGAAAACCATTTTTTAGAGAAAGCATCTCAAACTGCTGAAGGAGAATGATGCCTGACAAGCATTTCCTTTATTGAATAATCCAGTTTACAAATGCTTCCAGACAGACTGAGAGGATTCGACTAGGTTAAAAATATGAAAACCACAATCAAAGCCCAGATAAAAAGTGTGGTGTGAATCATAAAAGTAGAGACAAGAAATTTCTCCTCTATGAACTCAGCTGTTCGAGTAGATCTTCTGGTCTAGATACATAACTGTTCCCATTTATAACAAAACTCCATTCAGGAAAAAAAGAAGAGGGTTGAATTGGTCTAAGTACTTTGCAAGATCTGCTACTTGAGTGTGTTTGGAAGATTCTAAAGCTTTGCAACATGTGCAGATTGACAGCTGAAAGTAAATCAAGGCAGCAGTAGGGAAAAGGCACTTGGGTAGCCAGCTTGGCTGTTTCATAGATCTTTACAGGGAATATAGGCAGGCTGGGGCATTTTTGTCTTAGCAATTACTACTGAGATTCACCATTGCAGTGATCCACGGGGATTTACTGAAAAGGTTAATGGCATCTATCAGATTTACAGGGTATAACAAGGAAGTTGGCACATTCCCTGGTGCGAGGTGTAATGTCACCTGTGTGGGCTGAGCAGTCCACATTCATTACCATTCATTGGCCAAATGGCCCAGGTTTTAACCAGCCTTGGAATGCAATCCATCAACAGTTGAGCATTCAGAGCAAGAAAAGTGGCAAGGGAGATTGCAAGAGAGATGACAATAGAACAAGATACTAGTATTCCATCAGCTGATGGACCTTCTGAGAAAGGTGAGAGATCAGTACCTGCAATGAAAAATTGAGACAGTGGAAGATCAAGGAGAGAATAACCATTCAGACCCTGTAATGCAACTCTTTTAAAAATAACGCCATTAATGCACCCACAGGCATCCCACTAGAGCTCTGTGTAAAGCCTTTGTTTCCCATCCATTCGTTCTACACTGGATTTTCAAAAAGCTGTTTAGATTTGTGTAAATATGTGACTCTAATTGGCTTTCCAATTTCACAGCTTATCAAAGCCAGAAAGGGCGGCTCACCGACATTACAAAGACAATGAGCTCATTTGATGCAATGGTCTATGATTCTCTTCAATGTTTTTAACCCACGATTGGAGAAACAGATAGGTCTTCAAGAAGGCTTAAAACAACTGAGCTTATACGAAACTGCTCAGCTATCGGATGGGGCAAATCTATGCTATCATCTTTATACCCTCCCCCCGCCCCCAAATCACAACCTATCAGGGGAAGGATTTAGCTCCACAAAAAGATACTTACCAGGAAGCTTTCTGCAGAAGAGAAGGGCATGCTTTGTTAAACCAGATGCATGTTATTTTTCCTGAATCCAAGATTTATGAAAGCAGTATGCTCATATTTCTCCATATACAGTAATTGGAACTCATTATGCTAATTGTATTTCCATTATCACTAATTAACAATCAGAGTGACCTGGCCCACAGTCTAATTTGTCTTTAATCTGTTTTTGTATAGGGAGTTTTACCCTGTAATTTCAAGGTGATAATTCTATTCAGTGCAACATTATGAATTGCAGAAGGTAACACTTTTTTGATGCTTGATGCTATCTTCTTGGAACTGTTCGGGATAAAGCAGAAAAGCAAATGGATATACTTGCATATGCCCTCTCACTGATGAAGTAGATGCTTAACCACGACATTAGGAGTATCCTTCATAATTCTTGCCCAGATTGTATGTCTGATCAAAGTAATGGGATAGTTGCCCATATTCAAACTGCAGCTCTCAATTTAAAATATGTAGTACTGAGTCTAAGAAGCAGTTGGCATTTTCTGTCATCAAGAAGGAAAAAAGATGTTTCAAATAACTTTTAATGATTAGTTAACACCTTATAAATATTTTCAGGTGTCAAATCTCTTGTAAAGAGAAAATAATAGGGCTGGATCATCCAGAAACTTAACTTCTCATAAAAATGAGATATGGAAGGGAGAGATGAGATACATGTATAGTACCCCCTCTCAGAGGATATGTCTATTATTTTTTTTTTATCAGGCAGATCTATAGTAGTGGGACAGTATGAGGGAAGGGAGCTGAATTTGGAGCCCACGGTTCTGAGTTCAAGTTCACCTTCAATGCTTAATAGAAAGCATCACTCTTCCTCTAAATTTTTGTTTCCTCATCTTTAACCTTGAGATAATACATTTGAGGTAAATCATTGGGACATCATTAAGCAGGTTTAAGAGTGAGGACTTGGGAATTAGACAGAGTTCAAATTTGGACTCCACCACATATTAGTTTGTAGCCTTTGTGAAAGCCTCAGTTAAAATTGAGCCTAACAATAGTTCTCTTTTCCTATATGTGTTTTGAGATTAAACTAATAAAGACCAATCTGTATAAAATGCTTTGGCCAATCCCTGGCTCATGGTTAGCATGTAACAGAGGCTAGCTCTGATCTGTGGGATGCAGTCATGTTAAAGTGCTTGGTAAACATTCAACAGCGGTTGGTGGGCTTGTGATGATTCTGATGTGTTGAGGGAGTGAAGTGAACATTGCCACTTCAATCACTGATCCGTTGTGAATAAAAGGCTTCTGCTGGGAATGACTGAAAATCATGTTGGGAGAGGGAGGGATAAAGGAGAGAGAGCACTAAGAAAAAGGTGTATGAGAAATTAATTTTAGAAAATATTCCTCTACTTATCCTAAGAAAGCCCAGAAATTTCAGATCTACCTTCTCATACACTGATTTTCGATCTGAGTAAGCAATGCCCTGAATGACCTCTAGTCCAGCTTGATTAACATGGTTTGCCTTTGGGTGTCTTTCAGAGAACCACTGAAGTAGCAACTTTGAGGTGTTTTTGAAAACAAAACAAAAAAGAAGTGCTTTCGTGATGTCTACTCCAGTGGCCTCCCAGCCCTCTGCAAATACTTGAGAACCAGTTGGATCACCATGCTTCTTCTTCATCATAGAGTTTTCACATTCTCAGGAAGTCCTGTTCCTTGATGTGGCCTCTTCTTCTACTCAACAGGGAGATTTTTCCTAATCCCAAGGTCAGATATAATTGTAGCTCTATGGCTTACTCTGGTTTCACAGGCTTATAAAGAATGTATTTGCTTTTCCTTGTCCATAGTATAAATCACAGGATATTACCTAATCATCAAAATAATCTTAATCAATGCTTTACTGTCTGGCTTTCCATAACAATTCCAAATCCCTGTCGGTGTTTTCTGTCTTCCCTTCTGTTAGACCAGATGGTGCTTGTTATAGCCTCTTCGTAAAAAATCTTTTTCTGACCATAGTACTCTGTCCAAAGATCATTGTAGGAAACCCCTCCTGCTATCTGCAGCAGTGGCCCTGTCCTACCTGTTAAATATTGCAGCCTTTGCCAATGACTATCACTTCTAAACTGGAGCTTTCTTCTGAAGTCACTGACTGGTGAGTCCATAATTATTTGATAACACAACTACTTTGGTCTTCACACATCCAGTGTGAGCTCTCTTCTTCAGGTAGAAGCAAAGTCCAACTGGAGTCTTTCCCATAAGGCACGAAGCTCTCCAAGGAGAGTATGCAATTAACACCCACCAGTAATCATGATGTCTTCCACCCTATTGTATTAAAAGTGAAAAGGATCATCACTTTACACTGAGGAAGCTGGATCATTATGTTTTCCTCACATACAGCATCATAACATTTTAATCTTTCTAGAAAACTCTTTCATTTATCTTTCTGTATAAGCCATAAAGCACATTTAAAAAGGAAAAAACAAAATAATTGATATATCTGAGCATCAGTGGCACTGTGACTTGAAGACAGTTGGGAGTCCATTAAGTCTATGGATCATTTTAAATGGTGGTCATCACTTCTCTCCTTATCCTGTTATGTGTTTGTGTGTGTGTGTGAATGGGTGCGTGAAAATAGCAGCACCAACAACATTTCAAGATAGCAATACCTTCTTTATAGAAATCATTTTAAAAATCATATCCTAAAACAAGCTGGTTTTCTGCATGTTATCTGATCTTTCTCATAATACATACAATGAATGGGAAACATAGCAGATACACAGAGTAGAAAGAAAACATTGGTATCTAATTTCCAAATTATACATATCCGTAACTTAGTTGATAGATACACTAACTTGGCACCATTTTTTTATGATATCCGAAAGAACTGAAAAATCATAGCACAGAGAAACTTTGTCACAAAGGATTTTCAATTTGTTGTTTAAGAAGATAGGTCTATGACTATCCTCTTTATCCCTACTGACCACAGAATGTAAATAATCTCATTATGACCTTTTTCATGTAAGCTTTATTTTCGGATGAGGTAGAATTCCTTTATTTTCTTTTTATTTATTTATTTTTATCTGACCAGCAAATACAATGTGTGTTTGATCCATTGGTTAAAATGGAACCGAGTAAACTCAAAGCTTTGCTCATTGTGGGCCATCTGACCAAGGACACAACTGTATTGTCTTTTCAAAACAGGTCTCTCACATTTCCATTCTGACTATGTGTGAAGGATTTCCTAAAGCACACACAATCCACGTTTAACTCTTAAGCATCTTCCAAACCACAACAAAAGATACAGTCTTTAGGTCATTACTAAAGCTTCCCATTTTCCACTTCCTGGTACCTTCGTGATCATAATTCAGTTACCTAAGGGAAAAAAAAGGCAACACACTGTTTTTCCTCTCCAGGAATTTAGGCCAATACCATATAATGCAAATTTTACCCCAAGCACTCTTTCAGTAGAGGCTAATGTGGCTAACTTCTTCTTTGAGCCTTTGAGAAGACTTTACATAATTCTCACTTTCTGGTGAAGTTTCTAGGGTTTGGGACACTTTCAATTCCTCCTTTTCTATTTAAGAGGAGGAATGGAAGTGTGTTATTATGCTATTGCTGAGTGTATTACTGTTCTGCATTTGCATGCTATCTTATGATTTGCCAAACTACAACCTATCACTTATTTTTGTACATAAAGTTTTATTAGAATATAGCCACATTCAATGGTTTATGGACTGTTTATGACCTCTTCCTAGTTACAACAGTAGAGGTCTCCAGTTGCAATAGGAACCTTATGACCCACAAGTCTTCAGTATTATCCCTGTTCAAAAGTAATGGTTACATTCTAACAGACAGAAATATCCTAGGACCCATGTTCACGTCCTTGACCTGCTTTTGAAAGTGTGCAGGTATGTTTTAAATGTTCAGTTACCTAATATTGCTAAAGACTAAAACTAAAATACATATGTTCAAAACAAATTCCCAGATTGCATAAATTATGCATACATCAACCTAACCTAAGTAGGGTCCCAAGGTACCCACCTATAATTGAATCAATTATGTTCATTGTTCTTAGGGTTATATGGGCAATAATAAATGTAGTCAAAAGTGATATTTGAAGGAATAAAGTTGTAATTTCACTGAGATATTCAGAGCAAAGAATGCTACCAAATCCAGCCCATTTTCTTCTTTTCCTCTTTCCTCTTCAACTGACTCCCAAGGTCACTTTAAATCCATTTTCCTCAACTGAAAGAGGTGGAGGCTAGAGTCTCACTTTCTCAATCTCTTTTATCACTTCCTTGGTGATCACACTTGTCAAATCATTTTGCATCCCTGACATTAGTTATTAAGTGATGATTTCCTACAGGTTGAATGCCCCAAGGATGCCTACATTATCTTCAGAAATCATTTCCAGGTTCAAGATCTCCATTTGTAAGGCTATTGCCTTATTTTGACATCTCACAACTATGCCTTATATAGTGGGTTGAATGTGTCCCCCAAAAGATATGTGAAGGATGGGATCTTATTTGGAATAAGAGTCTTTGCAAATGTAATTGAACTAAATATCTCAAGATGAGATCAGCCTAGGTTAGGGTGGACTCTAAACCTAATGATGTCTAGAGAAGAGGCTGGAAAGGAGACATAGACATACCCAGGGGAGAAGGCCATGTCAAGACAGAAGCAGAGATTGAGTGATGTGTCTGGAAGCCAAGAAACATGAAGGATTGTCAACAGCTACCAGAAGCAAAAGACATGCAACAGATTCTCCCTCAGAGACTTTACAAAGGAACCAACCATGCCAATAGCTTGGTATTTGTCTTCTGGCCTCCAGAATTGTGGGGAAAAAAATTTGTTGTTTTAAGCCACTATGTTTGAAGTAATTTGTTATGAAAATCCTAGAAAATTAATACACCTAATTAAATAATTAATTCTTTATGCCACTGAAAATGGAGCACTGTTACCTGCATTATTTTTTCTGGAGGTGATATAATATTTTGGGGTTATTTGTTAAATAATAAATCACAGACCTTGAGGAAACACTATTTCCCCAAAAAATTCTTTTATTATTATTATTTTTTTTTTACTGGAAAATACATTTTCTCAATTAAAAAACGTTTTTTGGAAAACACATCTCCAACCTCTATTAGAAGCTTTTAGACTTACCTGCCCAAAACTTAGCTGTGTACTAAGATATAATTGTTTTTCAAAATCCTATTCTGGTGCATGAAACATACACTTACGTCTCAATATAGACAATTAATGCCATCTGCTTTGTTTCTGGACTCTAAAATGAAATGACTCGTGTGTTCAGACAAACTTTCACCTTTGGAATTAAGGTTTTAAAATAAGGTGTCTTTCTTTTCAAAAAGAAGCTAAGTAACTGGATTTATTTTGGAATTTAAAATGCCCTGTTTATGGATGTTAACTCACATTGATGAGCAAGATTTCATCAATTATGTAATGGATTGCTAAATGTCATTCTTGTGCTTTATTCTTAGAGTAACTACAGTCTATATGCTTAGGAAAATATCATATAATTATAAAGTAATTCTATGTTCTAGTAGATTATTTAGTAATTATACTTAATACTGTAGTTCCAATAGTGATTACTATAAAAGCTCATTAAAAAAGGCTGAAATAGTCACAGATGTATTCTAATTGTATCTGCCACAATAGAAGTTAATGTCAATTGAAGTGATTTATAATTATTATGGTAACTCAATTAAAAGTATATACTAGTAGTGCTAACCAACCTTCAAAAGAACAAAGTGTTAAATTAGTATCAGAAAACTTAAAGGAGAGTCACCTTTGACCTAATTCTGTTTGGTTTCCTTTGCTCAGAAAATGCTTCCACCATTCTCTTCTTATGAGCTTATTCATTTCTCTCTCCCAGCACCTAGGTCAGTACGTGGCATGTGGAAATTTCTATAAAAATGTACTAAATAAGTGAATAAACTACTTGTAATATTTATTTTGATCCATCTAAAATTAGATGGTGAGATCTATCTAAAATTATTTACAAGAGGATTTTGAGATTCTAAATTGATGCTTTTGGTATTTTAGGTTCATTGACTCCTTGGCGAATGACATAAAAGTTTCTCAGTAAAGTGTGTATAAACACAGAATTTCCCAAACACTTGCAGGCTTTTTCAAGGACCTTCTGAAGCCCAATCATGGAGTTAAGTTGGGAACTTGAGAAGTGGCTCTGGAGAAGAGCAGCATTTTATAAGCCATTCTCTCTACCATCAAGGGTTTGGGACTAGGAACTAATGGTGGTTTGCTCTCATACTTTTCCCTTTCTCCATTACTTAAATATGTGGAAGATTAAATCATGTTTTCACTCTCAATTTATTTTGCTTCACATTCACTTTTAAATTATCCAGCATAAGAAATTATACAAAAGCTATCCCTTTGGTAGGAGATGACATTTCCAAACACAAATACACAGCCCATTAAAATGACAAGTGTGAGATGGAAACTTTTTGGTCCATATGAGATATTAAGCCCTGTTACTGACATTTTACTTGTCACACATACCCAAATGCAGATACCAGTAAGATGTCACTAGTGGTAAATCATCACCCAAAATGATGGCCCAATGGCCTACACAACCCTGGGTCAGAGACTGAGTAGGACCTTGGAAAGGCCAGACAGAGACAATGCTCCTGAAAAGCTTACAATTTTACCCAAGAAACAACAGTAAAGCTCAGACAATAATGCATAAAAGTATCAAAGTACAAAATCATAAATGTTACTGAATCCAGAGAAAAGCCATGTTGAGGACCAAAGTAGTTGGTCAACTTCTGAGCTAAGGTGGCAAAGAAATATAATCTGTTTTATGTCTCCCAACTTTGTTTCAATGTAGACCCAAGAGTCTGAATGTGGACAAGAATAAAAAGATTATAAAGGTCCAACTGAGATCTGAGTTACAAAAGCCTAAGAGAAAGTCTAAGCAAACAATATTAGTACCGGGAGGTCTAAAAACCTTATGTATTTTGGAATTTCTCTGAGGATCCAAATACCTGGAACCTCAAAGCATTTCTCATGACCTTTCCTCCGCATCTTTGCATATGACTGGGGTGGGCCTAAGCTCGAGTTCTGAGAGAGTTAACCTAGAACAGTACATGCCTGTCAAGTTATTCATTGTATCAACTGGGGATTTATTCCCAGGCCCTATTTTTCAACGGCACGGAACATTTCCTGCATCTTGCTAATCTGCATAATCACTTGTCAAGATGAGTGATTTCTATCCACTTGTCAATGTTGTTGCTTTTTTAAAAATATTACCTGAGAAATTGGTTTAACATATTTTAACTGACATACTTTCCTATGCAACTGGATGCCATGGATAGATCTACTCAATAGGCATTTCTTTCTTCCCCCACTCCCTAAATGAATTCAGTGCTCATGAAATGAACGGAATTTCCCTAGAGAACTAAATTCATTCCATTCCTGCCTCACAGATATGGCTGATACCTGGAGAAACTCTTTCATTGTTCTGAGGAAAGCTATTCTAAGATGGAAGAGAAGTCTGTTCCTAGTGATGGGGTGTGGTTAAAATGTCTTTTTGTCCCAAGTAGAATATTTTATAAAAACCTTTCACCTATGAAACACCAAAATATTAGAGAAAATAATTGATATTAGCCAATGTTTATGGTCATTTATCATCCCAATGGCAAATCAAAAGGGTCTGATCTTGGAAAGTCAAATTCAAAGGTACTTTATTGTCATTTGACAATGAGAGAAATGCATGAGTTAAATGTAGTTACTGACTCATATTAGCATTGGAATTATAGACCAAATCCAAATACATTGCTCTTCCTTTTATTTTCTGTTTTCATGTTGCAAGTCTTAAAGTTTTATTTACCCATGTTGGTTCTAATTTTAAATTCCCAAGGGCTTGAAGAATACATGCAAAATTTTATATATATATATATATATATATATATATATATATATATATATATATGAAAATAATAAAAGAGAAAGATGCGAATTGACCATGCCTTTGCAACACTCACCAGCCAATCAGGAGTGAGTATGTAAATTAACCCAACAAAGATGGTGGATTAATTTGCATATGCAGGTGCTGAATGGCTGGGGGCCTCTGGACAGCGTGGAAAGGCAGAAGAGCAGCTCTGGCTGGAGTGAAACAGTGCTGGCAGCCAGGGGAAGGAAGGCCCAGTCTTGCATGAATCTGCGCATTGGGTCTCTAGTATGTATATATGAATATTTATGCAAAGTATCTCATGCAGGGGAAAACCCACCCCGTAGCATCTACCCTTCTTCACGTGATCATCCCCCAAGATAAAATCAATTAACTTCCCCCAACCATAGCTCTTATCTGCCCTGATAAGAAGCACATCTAAAAGAATCCAGATAAAACATTCTTCCTGTTCTGCAGGTAAAATTGAATTTGGGGAATTTGGTGGGTCCTGAATAGTCAGACAGAATTTTCTAAAACTGATCCAAGCAGTTACATTTGACTTCTAAGTGGATGACAAAGATTTTCTGTTCTTAGCTTTAAAACTGCTATCAAGTTATAGTAGATGCTTTATTTAAAAAAATAATAAATATTTCTCTTTCTCCCTCAACCCAGTATTTACATGTAAGATCATTTACACAGTGATAGAAGTTTTCTGAATTAAATTATTCAATAAATGTTCATTAGCACTTAGTTGGTGTCGGGCTGAATTCTTGGCCCTGGAGGTGGAGCAGGAAACATAATCAAGATGGCAGAGTCTGAGGAGGCAGAACCAGACAAGACCAGCTCAGCAACACTTCCTGAAAAACCCTTAACCTTTGTTTCCCAGGCCAAAGAAGATACAAACTCTTGAGGCCCATTTATCAAACTAGAAGTCTTAGGTGAAATAGCTTCATTGCATGTTTTATTTTATCTGAGAAAATCTACATCCTTATGCATATTAAAAGCTCTTTCCGGCATCATCATTTAAATAGTTTTAAATTTAAGTTTAAATTAAAAAAATATATAAACATATTTTACATATAAATATATATAGAGAGAGAATACATAAAAGTATTTAATCAAACACTGTTTTCACTTTGTATGCTAGCACAAAGAGAATTGTTTCATTCTGTCTTAAAACTGCATATTGTGTTATTATATAGACTAGGGGCCCGGTGCACAAAAATTTGTGCACTCGGCGTGGAGGGAGTCCCTCAGCCCGACCTGTGC
>PVJC01016150.1:20341-34195 GCA_004026665.1 Murina feae | reverse complement strand
TGCCACTTCCAACTGCCAGCATAGGCAGGCAGTTGCAACAGAACCCTTTGGTTTGCTCTAGTTCCATGGCTGTTGGCCTCCATCTTGGCTGGGTTAATTTGCATACAGCCGCTCTGATTGGCTGGTGGTAACGGTCACATTTGCATGTTTCTCTTTTATTATAGAAGATGACATATATATAAAATATCTAGCAATGAGATGTTTAGAAGAGTTACTTTCCTATACTTGAAGATATACTGGAAGTTGGAAAAGTTTATTGTTTCTTCAAGTCAGGAAGAATATTAAATGTCATTCAGTAAAATTGTTCATCTTAAAATGTAGATGGACTATATAATTTATAAGCTAAATTTATGCTTACTCAAATGAAATGTATAATGTTAAACCACAAAAACATCACAAGGTATAATTATACTACCTGATTTCTTTTTTATAGCTAAATATATTTTAATAGCAAACTTATAAGAATAGCACAGAAGACAGACAACATTAAAAATATCTACTTATGCCCTAACCGGTTTGGCTCAGTGGATAGAGCGTCGGCCTGCGGACTGAAGGGTCCCAGGTTCGATTCTGGTCAAGGGCATGTACCTGGGTTGCGGGCACATCCCCAATGGGAGGTGTGCAAGAGGCAGCTGATCAATGTTTCTCTCTCATTGATGTTTCTGGCTCCCTATCCCTCTCCCTTCCTCTCTGTAAAAATTCAATAAAATATATTAAAAAAAATATCTACTTACATGTAGAACAACTCAGTTATAAAATGTACATTGGAGGGATGAAATCTATATGATAAAAATGCAATAAACACCATTTGATTACCACCAATAGAAAATTTACTTATTTTATTTTTTTAAATTTTGTTTAATTGCTTAAAATATTACAAAGAGTGTTAGATAAGTCTCCATTTTTTCCCTTAACCTTCCCCCCTTTTTGCCTCCCCACTAGAATCTTGTGTCTATTGATGATTCTTATATGCATACATACAAGTCCTTCAGCTGATCTCTTAACCTGTCCCCTAAGTCCTCCCCAGCCTTCCTGCTATAGTTTGACAGTCTGTTTGATGCAACTCCGCCTCTGTATCTATTTTTGTTTATCAGTTTATAATGGTCTTTATTATCCATAAATGAGAGAGATCATGTGGTATTTTTCTTTCATTGACGGGTTTATTTCACTTAGCATAATGCTCTCCAGTTTCATCCATGCTGTTGCAAATGGTAAGAATTCCTTCTTTGTTATAGCAGCATAGTATTCCATTGTGTAGATGTACCACAGTTTTCTAATCCATTCATCTGCTGATGGGCACTTAGGCTGTTTCCAAATCTTAGCTATGGTAAATTGTGCTGCTATGAACATAGGGATGCATATATCTTTTCTGATTGGTGTTTCTGGTTTCTTGGGATATATTCCTAGAAGTGAGATCACAGGGTCAAATGGGAGATCAATTTTTAACTTTTTGAGGAAACTCCATACTGTTTTCCATAGTGTCTGCACCAGTCTGCGTTCCCATCAGCAGTGCAGGAGGGTTCCTTTTTTCTGCATTCCCCCCAGCACTTGTGAGTTGTTGTTTTGTTGATGATAGCCATTCCGATAGGTGTGAGATGATACCTCATTGTTGTTTTGATTTGCCTCTCTCAGATGATCAGTGACTTTGAGCATGTTTTCATATGTCTCTTGGCTTTATGAATGTCTTATTTTGAAAAGTGTCTATTTAGGTCCTTTGCCCATTTTTTGATAGGATTGTTTATTTTCCTTTCATAAAGTTGTATGAATTCCCTATAAATGTTGGAGATTAAAGCCTTAGTGATAACATTGGCAAATATGTTCTTCCATGCAGTGGGCTTTCTTGTTGCTTTGTTGATGGTTTCTTTTGCTGTGAAGAAGCTTTTTATTTTGATGTAGTCTCATTTGTTTATTTTCTCTTCAGTTTCCAATGCCCTAGGAGCTGTATTGGTGAAGAAATTGCTTTGGCATATGTCTGAGATTTTGTTGCCTTTAAATTCCTCTAGTATTTTTATAGTTTCTCATCTTACATTTAAGTCCTTTATCCATTTTGAGTTTATTTTTGTGTATGGTGTAAGTTGGTGGTCTAGTTTCATTTTTTTGCATGTATCTGTCAAGTTTCCCAACACTATTTATTGAAGAGACTGTCTTGACTCCATTGTATGTTCTTGCCTCCTTTATCGAATATTAATTGAGCATATTTGTTTGGGTCAGTTCCTGGGTTCTCTATTTTATTCTATTGATCTATATGTCTGTTCTTGGGCTAGTACCAGGCATTTTTTAGAACAGTGGCTTTGTAATACAGCTTGATATCTGGTATTGAGATCCCACCTACATTGTTCTTCTTTCTCAGGATTGCTGCAGCTATTTAGGGTCTTTTTTTATTCCTGATGAATTTTTGGAGAGTTCGTTCTAGGTCTGTGAAATATGCCATTGGTACTTTAATGGGAGGAAATATACTTTAAAAAAAAAATCCAAATGCTGGCCTTGTTCAGAAAAATTAACAGGTTTATTTATACTTATCATAAAGTTGAACTGCTGAACCTTTTCACAGAAATATTTTGACTTGCATCAATGCCTATGTTTATACATTGATATTAACCATCCACAAACAAATGAAAATGGGTAAACTGCCAATGCCTGATTTCTATCTCCTACTTTTTGCATTTGCAATCATAAATACATAGGTACTTTTTGATTACATGGGGGAAAATCTATCTAATGTTCAGAACTGCCCATAACAGGAAGAAGAGAAAATTGTTTTTGAGAACTTGATCAATGACAGAGGTCAAGAATCTCTCATTTGTAAGGCCTCTCCTGACAGGTGCAGAAAAAAAAGAACCAAGCTACTCTAGCAACACTACAGCTGTCATCTGGGATTCCTTTAGGGTCAGATGGATCAGAGAGAGTTGACATGCTAGCATTTGCAAGTATCTTTTCAGAGACCGATTTGGCCACTCTAATTTAACATGACACCCATGTTGGAAGACAGTTTGGTTGCTCCTCAAAATAATTACACATAGAGTTACCATCTGACACATCCATTTTACTCCTAGATATGTGCTTAGGAGCACTGAAAATAGGTCTACCCAAGAACTAGACTCTGAGTATTCCTAGTAGCATTATGCATAACACTCAAAAAGTAGGAAACAAATCAAAATGTTTATCAACTAATTTATAGATAAACAACATTTAGTGTATCTACACAATGAAATATTACATGTTAGTCATGAATAAGATTTATTTATTTATTTATTTTTGTTTGTCCAAGTTTTGCATTTTATTGGACATTATTTATTAAAAGGTCTGACTGCTATTGTTTTGCTTTCTGTCGACACTTGAAAACATTCTTTGTATAGTCATGTAGTTAGGGCTCTTTAGTTGCTAAACATTGAAATTGACTCATCTAATTTAAGTAAAGGATTAATTTGTTGAAAATACTAGAGAAGCTCACAAAATTGACAGAAAATTTGTAACAACCAAGTTGTGGGAAGAATAGAAACTAGGACAGTTTCAAGTATTAGGAAAGTCTCATGTTTTTTTTCAACTTGTTATGGTAAGATGCTAGAGACCTTAATACAACATAAATAATGTGCCATCTAATCTAATAAAAGAGTAATATGCACATTGGTGTCACTCTGCTATACCTAAGCCATGCACACCAGCCAATCACCACTCCCACCAGCCAATCAAAGCAACTATATGCAAATTAAACCAGCCAAGATGGCAGCTGGCAGCCATGGAGCTGGAACAAGCAGGAGGCTTGCCCTGGAAATAGAGGAAGCTAAGGTTCCCTCCTGCCTTGGCCAGCTGTGGACTCTGCTCAAGGCAACAAAGTTTAAATTACAGAAGATAAAACCCAGTTACCTGCTTCCAACCAGCCTCGCTGCAAGCAGCCATCAGCCACTCACCCGGACTGGCCAGGCACCTCAGCAGGGCATCTTGCTGCCATTCCCTGAAGGGGATGTCGCCAGCCTGCAAACAGCCATCAGCCTCTCACCCAGGCTGGCCAGGCACCCCAGCAGGACCCCCCAACCCCAAAGGGACTGTGGCCAGCCTGCAAATAGCCATTATCTCCTCCCCAGACTAGCCAGGCACTCCAGGGGGGCGACACCCAGCCTGAAGGGGTGTGGCCAGCCTGCAAACAGCCATCAGCCCCTCACTCAGGCTGGCCAGGCACCCCAGCAGGACCCCCCAGCCTGAAAACATCCATCAGCCCCTCACCCGGGATGGCCAGGCACACCCACCTGAAGGGACTGTGGCCAGCCTGCAAATGGCCCTCAGCCACTCATCTAGGCTGGCCATGACCCCAGTGGGACCCCCACCCTGATCCGTGACACGCTTCATGGCAAACCAGCTGACCCCCACCATGCACCAGGCCTCTATGCTATATAATAAAAGGGTAATATGCAAATGGACCCTAACAGCAGAACCACTGGGAATGACTGGTCACTATGACACACACTGACCAGCAGGGGGCAGATGCTCAATGCAGGAGCTACCCCTGGTGGTCAGTGCACTTCCACATGGGGAGCTCTGCTCAGCCATAAGCCAGGCTGATGGCTGCCAGTACAGCGGTGGTGATGGGAGCCTCTCCTGCCTCCTCAGCAGTGCTAAGGATGTCCAACTGTAGTTTATTTCTGCTCCTCCCTGGCAAGTGATCATCCCCCGAGGGCTCCTGGGCTGCCAGAGGGATGTATGACTGCCAGCTTAGCCTGATCCCCTGGGGAGCGGGTCTAAGTCAGCAGGTGGATATTCTCCGAGGGGTCCCAGACTGTGCACTGAGCCAATAGTTATTTTAATAAGAGACTCCAAACATATGAAATTCTAAATAGTATGATTTCATTTATAAAATTCTAAACCAGTCAGTGATTAACAAAGCCTGATGTGAGGGTGGAGTTTGATGAAAGGAGGGAAGGGGGCACCAGACAACTTTTGGGGTCGTGGGAAAGTTCTATATTATTATTGTGATGGTTGCTATACGACATTTTGAGTATATCTTATCCAACTAATTAAATTTTGGATTTTTAAAAAGTGAGTTATATCTTAGCGTATATTCATATAATGCAATTCACCACATTTACAGAATAAAGAAGAAAAACCATATAGACATTGTAATACATGCAAAAACACCACGGGAAACAACCCGAAAAAACACCATATCTAAAAAAAAAACCCTATATCAGAAAACCTTGAGATTTGATAAAATTCACTATATTTTAATAATAAAAACTCTTAGCAATTTAAGAATAGAATGAAATGTCCTCAATATGACAAAACTCATCTATAACAATTTATAATTTGCATAATTCTTAATGAAGTTTTGAACTCATTTCCCAAAGTTCAGTAAAAAGGGGTAGAATATCTGCTTTTATTATTGTATTCAACATTATTCTGAAAGTTCTACTACTCCAATAATTCAAAAAGAAAAATGAAGAACATAAAGATTAGATGCAGCATCTTCCCCTGATGTAAAATCAATTTATAAGAAATAATTGCATTTCTATATACCAGCAACAGTACATTGCTGCATTTCCCAGTACTATATAGTACATTACTGAGAAAAATTAAAGAATAACTGAATAAATGAAGAGATATACTATATTTGTTTTAGGAAGACTGAATAGATAGGGTATAAATTTATCTCAAATTTAGCTATAGTTTCAAGGAAAACGCTTTATTCTCCCAGTAAATGATTTTTTTTCTTTAGAGAACAATAAGCCAATACTAGTATGTATAGGAGAATGAAAAAACCCCAGGTTAAACAAAAAATATCAAATAAAAACAAGCAAGAAGACTTATATTACCTAATTTTTATGTTTACTTTAAAGCTGCAATAATTAGGACAGTGTGATATGTGATATTGGCATTAGCATAGACAAGTAGATCAATGAAATATACTAGAATTAAGAAATAGATCCACTACATGGGATCAAATTATTTTAAACAATGTACCTATACAATCCAAAGGGGAAAGGGAAGCTTTAAAAACAAATGTTTCTGAAACAACTGGGTAACTCTGAAAAAAAGAAAGAATACAAAAGAATGTTAACTCAAATACCAGTTTCAATATTTAACTAAAGACAGATTATAGGCCTAACCATTTTAAGCTAAAAAACATTTTAGGCCTTAGATTAAACAAATATTTCTTAGAAAAATTAGACAAAGAATAAGTGTATTTAATTAACCTTAAAAGTTTCATAATCAAAAGACACCTTTACAAAAACAAACAAAAAAACCCAAACACCCAAGAAACAAAAATAAAGTCAAAAATCCAAATACAACCTATATATCTGACAATGAACTTTTATAAGCATTTTTAAAAAACTCTACAAGTCATTAATAAAGAGGAAGCCACATCAATAAAAGAATGGGAAATGGCTTGAGCAGAGCATTACAAAGAAAGTATAAAAAATGGCCAGTAAGCCATGAAAGATGCTCAATAGACCACAGAAGCTACCACTTTATATTTTTCTAGATTGTTAAAATTTAAAGGCTGACAAAAACAAATGTTTGTGAGGGGATGGCACACCTGGAATGCTCACATATTTCTGGGGCCCATTGGACAACTGCTTTAGAAAAGTGTGTGATAATTTTTTATGCAGTCAAGCACCTCCTACCCTTTTGACTTAACAATTTCATTGGTGGTTATTTATCTATGAGAATATGTTCTAAAAATACGTAGACAAAATGTTTATGGCAGCTTTATTCATGACAGCCTTGGACATGAAATAACCCAAATGTCCTTCAACAAAAGAATGAGCGATTTCAATGTCATACAAAGGAATACTTCTCTCAGAAAAGAAGTTTCATTCTAGACTAGACTCTGTATAAGAGAGAAAGATAGTGTAGAGTACATGATGGAGTCTATTAAAATCAGAATATGGTGTACTTCATTAACGATCCTTATTGCCTGGCTGGTGTTGAGCATTGACCTATGAACCAGGTGGTCACGGTTTGATTCCTGGTCAGGGCACATGCCCGGTTGTAGGCTCAATTCCCAGTAGAGGTTGTGCAGGAGGCAGCAGATCAATGATTCTCTCTCAACATTGATGTTTCTCTCTATTCTTCTCCCTTCCTCTTTGAAATAAATAAAAATATATTTTTAAAAAACCTTATTGATGTTAAATTTATTAAACATAATGTTATAAGAGACTATCCCTTTTAGGTAGATTATTGAATATACACTGGTAAAGAACCATGATTTGTGTAACTTCTCATATGTTTGAGAATATATGTGAAATGTATATACAGTGTTTCTATACATGCATGCATATGTGTTTATATGTATGTGTGTGTTTATATAAAACAAGAGAGAGAGCCCACACAAATGTTAAAATAAATAAATAAATGCCATCAACAAATGAATCTGGCTAAGAGGTATATGTTATTACTATAATTCTTGTAAACTTTCTATAAATTTGAAATTATTTCCAAATAAAGGATTTTTTTTTAAATAACAGCTGTAAAACACAAGGATCAATCTCAAAATATTATCTTGAGTAAGAGAAGTTAAGCACAAAGATGTGCTTACTGTATGACTCTATTTAGATGATATTCTTCAATAGATAAAGACAATCTGAGATGTTAGAAATGAGAACTATGGTTGCCTGGGCAAGCGTGTGCAGGGGAGGTGAAAGGAATGTTAATATCGTTGTTAGTTGCATGGATTACACACTTGTTAAAAGTCATGAACTGTATTAGGACCTGTGCATTTTACTCTATGCAAAAGATATCTCAGTAAAAGAAGATTAGTATAAAAAGTGCATTTATAAACTATTCTAGCAAACAATGTAGATAAGCAAAAATCAAGAGCCTTTTTGCTCACATTGATGGTATTAAAAGTTTGCTTTCTGGGCCTAATATTAACATCATTACTTAGTGTAACCTACCACAAATTACTTTCTTGTTCAGTATTTTATCCATCAGAAGAATCTGTATATCTGAATATATAGTTCACAAATGTATAATTAAGTATTAAGGCCTGTACTGATAAATTAAATACTTTTGCCATGGATAAGTTCTAGCTGCTAACATAATGTCGCTAAAGAGGCAGAGTTAGGAAGTGATAGTCAATATCAATTGTCATGCTGACGTCTGCACCCTACTAGGTTTAACGATATAGTACCTATGTATGTGTAGAATGCTTTTCATAACACATAACAAGATCTGAAATGGTAAATTCAAGATCACCATCTACTGCCTGCTCTTTGACAGCTTGGAACCATTGATTATTGGTGATCACATATCCTATTTTGAGTCTTTTCTTTTTTAGCTGAATTTCAGCTTCTTGATCTCTGTAAATCTTGCAGCAGAAATCTGAGTGAGGGTTGTTTAGGTCCATGACTAGCTGAACAAGCATTGGATACTGCTGATGGTGATTATTTTTTACCTGATGGCATTAGGAGATGTTTGCAGACACTGACATTGTCAGAATACTCACCCTTTGCTACAGGTATTGCCCTGAAAAGTCTTGATTTTGTGTCATCTCTGATTAAGGAGAGCCTATTCTCGCCTCAGACTGCAAGGCAGTTCTTCATGCAGTGGATTTCAAACCTAGAGCTTCTTTGAAAAATGTATAGAAAAGACAGCTTCTTTCCCAATCTATTCTCCTTTTTCTTTCCTCTGGTTTGTCTTCGTTAAAGAAACAGCACTGATCTTAGGCCAGTGCAAAGGTTCAGCATCTTATTTTGTTTGTTTGTTTGTTTTGTTTTTTAACTATTGGTAATATATGCTGATTAACAAACCCTAAATACATGTGTGATTGTAAACAAGAATTTTGCAATATGTTATCAGATTGGCAACTCAACTTTATATTTCTTTCTTTGCTGTTTTGTTTTTGTTTTTTAAAACCCAAGTAATTTTTAAAAAGCTTGTGTAAATCCTGCTAATGTCTCCTGTGGGCATATTTTAGTGCAGTATCTTTCTCCCAAACTGTCTAACCTGGTCATTATATCTGCACTGTTCTACTATATTGTAAAAAAAAAACAACACAAAAAAGCCAGCTATTTTATGATGTATACAAATATACCTTCTCCTTTAAATTTTTTAAACAATAAGTAATTCATTTTCATTTGATTATTGAATTTTATATTTTATACTCACATGATTGTGACTCTGAAGATAAAATAACATATAGTAAAAATAAATCTTTGAATTTATCCTAAGGAAAAATCATGCATACATGTAAAAACTTAATTTTATAAAACTTCATCTTAGCATTATTTATATTTGTGAAAATTATAACTAATTTAAATTTAAAACAATGGTAAGTATAAAATAATTCATTTTGTGTGAAATAAACTGCAGACATGAAAAAGGTGAGTATTTTCATGTCTGCAGTTTATTTCACACAAAATGAATTATTTTATACTTACTATTTAAAGACATAAAATAGTATATTTAAAGACATAGGATATTATAAATATCTTAATAGGTTACAAATTATTCTGGCTAGTATGATTTCACTTTTATTTAAAAGGCATGCCAAAACATTACCAGTTTTCACTTGGTAAGATTATGGTCAGTTTTGACTTTTTCTTTGTGCTTTTTTATACTTTCTAAAAATGTCAACATGAACATATTTTTATATTAAAGAGAAGAGGAACTCAACTAGATGAAATAATTTGTGTGACAGGATAACAGAAACTAAAAACATATATAATTATTGAATTTTTTGGTCTTTAATCAATGAAGAAATAACTAGAACCCCTTTATCCCCTAAGTGATCAGTTTTTCTCTGCCATTACTGCTATGCTTATAAGCATTTTTCTTCTTTCCTTAAGAAGGAACTGAAACTTATACAAGATAATTCATACACCTATTTATTATACAGGTTTATGTTAATCAGTTAACCAGGAAAATATGATCGGGTCCCAGACAAAGCAGGAATTGTGGAACTACAGAAAAATCCAAGGACTCTTGGAGGAAAAGCAGAATCTAAAATAAAAGAGACTCCCTTTAAATAAAAGCAGCACTGGGGATTTCTTCAAGAGGAACTTCTTTCCTTCTTCTTCATACTCACCTTCCCTCACTTTCTCCCTCCCTCCCTTCGTCCCTCTCTCCACTTATTTCATTTTAAAAAATGATATTTCTTAAGTATTTTATTGAGTTCTTACCATGTTCTAAGCACTGGAGATACAGGCAAGGTTTCTACCTACATCTTGTGGAGGGGAAAGGCAACAGACCTTAATCAGCACACAACTAAAAGAACTGCAGGCAGGGACACATTCTCAAAAGCAAATAGAACCAGGTGATAGGTGAGTGACGATAAGAGGGGTTGAGGGGTATGGAGGGTGCCTCAGAGTAGGTGATCAGGGAACTCCTCTCAGAAGAGCTGACATTTCACTAGATCTCTAAATGAAGAAAAGGGCTGGAGATAAAACATTTCAGATACAGTTTGTTAAGCAAGAGGGAAGTGAGGTGCAAGATGGGTTGAAGCAGTAGAAACAGGGTAGCTCATGTGAAACCTTAGGTTTTATTCTTGATACACTGGGAAGTTCTTGGAGGATTTCTAGCAAGGATGTCAAGTGGTAAAAGGCTACGCTGACTGTTGTAAGGAGAATGGGCGATCCTAGTGGTCAAGCATAACAACAGGGCTACAGCAAGGATGCTATTGCAGTAACCCAAATAGGAAAGAGCATGCATCTTCTATCTATTAACCTCTTTTTGGTACCTACAGCTTCCTGTATTCTCATGACTTTGGCTCTCTCTGATGCTCATTTCCAGATTCAACTTCCCTACCTCTATGCCCTGATCATAAATTCTGGATCAGCTATAGTCAATTGTTCAGCATTAGTCCATTCATCTATTGGTCAGTTCTCTCAAAGCTGCCATGCGAGAGAAAAACAGATTAATTGACCTTACCTTGAATAGCAGCAACCTCATGGGTTACTAAGAGCTTATTGATTATTGCTGTACTTGAATTAAGTATCTGTTTCTGGTTTGGCCAAGAAGGAGCTAAGACAAATTGTATAAGTTAAGGCCATCTAGGGCTCCGTCCCTTCACCAGGAGCTGTGAGTATAAGGGTTTCATGTAAATGGAGCCTTGGGTGTTTTGGCCATCAAGATTGGTATGCGGGCACAGCTCTGTGGCATTTCTCTTGGGTTGATTAGTACATACTTCTACTAAGAAATTTAAAAAATTGGAGTAATTGAGAGTAAAAGAGACATCCTTTCAAGGAATAAGAGGAAATGGGTGTGTGTGTGTGCTTCTGTTTATTAAGCCGTACTATTAAAGAAACACATGTATTGTTTCAGAAGTCTGAAATTCTAGGCATAGGATAGAAAATAGTTTTCAGTTTAGAAAAGTCTGTAAAATCCTCCTCAACTTGTTAAAGGACAAACTATTGAATAGCTGATTGATAAAAGGTATATTCATGATAATTGAGAAGTAACTTTGGTAAATGTCCAAATTCAACAAAAGCTTGTGTTAATAATGCTTAGAAATGTCAAGGGTCTTGAAAATATCTTTGAAACTTGCATTAAGCCTAGTAGTGTTTTTTTAACCAGATTAGCCAGTGAGGGGGAAATGTGAGGTACTAGCCATTCAACATACACTTTACATAGCTCTTCTCTGTGAAACATGATTAACGATTCTAGTCAGTTATGTTTTTCCATATCATTGGGATTTCTATTTTAAAGACTGTATCTCTAATACAGGTAATAATAATTAAACAGTTTTCTCATCAATACATAATATATGAAAATAAAAGAAGCCAAACGATAGATTATTTTTTCTTACATTAAAAAATTTTAATACTAAAAACTTTTTCATTTAATTAGAAGTATATAATTTATATATTTTACATTACTTTGTATTAGTTTCAGGTGTACAGTATAGTGATTATACAATCGTATACTTTATGAAGTGTTCCCCCTCCTATTTCATTATCCAGCTAGCACCATGCATAGTTCTTACAATATTATTTACTGTATACCCTATGCCGCGCTTGACATCCCCATGACTATTTCGAGAATGTTTTTAAAAGTACAGGTAATTTGCTTAATGTGATATTTGGTAACAAATGTTGCAACTTATTTTTAAAAGCAATTTTCTGAAGAAGATGGTATCTTATCTTGAGCCCAAAACACAATTGAAGAATTCCATGCAAACAGAAGAAAGTATAAGTCTTACTCACTTATTATTTTCTATTTCTTAGCCAAGATCTGGGCTCTGCAATGTACTCTTTCAACAACCAGCATTTTTTGCCTAAGAGGAAAAGCATTGTGTCATCCATTTTAATTACACATCTTGTGTCTGGCAGTAATGCTATTGTTGGTACTGCCAAAACTGTGAGTCTCTTTATAAGGATATTCCTAGGGATTATGTTCAGTGTTATGCATGATTGGATCAGAATTGGGACACAGTGAATTTTTGGCAACATTTGAAAAGTTCATACAGTTAAAAGGAAGAGAATTAAGTTATAAGTGTTTGCCTACTTTGCTCTATGGAACTGATGTAAAGGGTAAAAAGAATTGATTGAAATCTAAAAAGGCTAAACTGATCTACAGAACATACAGCTGAGTCTGGAGGGGTGTGGAGAGAGCATATAACAATAAAAGCCAATACTGATGCACCAAATGGAGTTTTGGAAGAAAAGATTTTGGGAAATCAATATAAGGTCAGAGAGATATGAGGTTTTCTAAGTGAGCCATTGTGGATATTTGGGAACAAAAAGTAGCAAAGAGGAACTTCAGAGCATATTGCTCGGTGTCCTGCAATGTATGTCTCATCTATTTTAAGAAACTTGAATAAAAATACATTTCAGTGCATTTGTAATGGGGGCCTTGTATCAGTTGAATGGGATTGGAAAAATGCCATAAGGCAGAAGCCAGAAGGCCCAGTTGTATTCAGATTACTTAGGAAAAAACACTAGCCTGGAAGGCACTTCAGTTTTTCATCCTAATCCTCTCAATAAGAGAAGTATTTTGCCCAAGGTCACACAGCTAAGAGAGAAAATCCATGCTAGAATCCAAATTTTCTTGATCAGGTTTTAGTGGCTATGTATAATCTCAGTTAATGCTACACAGTTGCATGATATTAATATAGTCAGTTACTATTTGTGTCATTAAGAAAATTAATGTTAGGTATGAGAAACAGTTTTAATTGAATGTTGGTGTGTGAGGAAATAATAAATAATAGTAATAGATCTTTTGCCAGATGCTTTCAGCAAAGATTAACAATGACAACAGAATAGTAGGTTACCAAGATACCATTGTGCAACTTTCAAAATACTTCCCCACTGGGGAATGTTACTGTTGGTTTAATTAATAGAAACAGTTAATTAGTTACCTGCTTTACTAACATCTTCGACACTTGATAATTGTCAATTATCAATATTTATTAAGCATTAATAGTATAATTATTTATATGAACTTTTCATTTGGCTTGATTAAAATTGTATACTTATTGAATAGCAACTCACTATTTCCACTTCCCCAACCCCCAGACCTGGAAAACTCCATTCTGCTTTCTGTTTCTATGAGTTTGATTATGCAGAGACTTTCTTTTGTTCATCCATGTTGTAGCATATGACAGGATTTCCTCCTTAACATTTTTTTTTTTAATTTATAGATTTTGGAGAGAGAAAGAAACATCAATTTGTTGTTCCACTTATTTATGTATTCATTGGTTGGTTCTTGTATGTTTCTTGACCAGGGATGGAACCTGCAACCTCAGTGTACCAGGAGGATACTCTCATCAACTGAGCTACCTGGCCAGGCAAAGATTTCCTCCTTTTTTTTTTTTAGAAAGGCTGAATAATATTCTATTGTACATGTATAACACATTCTCTTTTTTAAAAATATATTTTACTAGGGGCCCGGTGCACAAAATTCATGCATGGGGGGGGGGGG
>PVJC01016150.1:0-20241 GCA_004026665.1 Murina feae | reverse complement strand
ATTTCCTACTTCTGTTCCATCATCATTCTTCCCATTTTTCTACTATCCTCCTTCCCTTCCCACATTCCTTCTTTCCTTTATTTTTACTGCCGGCCACCCTCCCCTTTTCCTTCCTTCCCACCTTAATTTTTTTCTTCACTTCCGCCCTCTGACCTGCTTTGCTCCCTCCCCCATTCCTTTCTTCTTCCCATTCTCCTTTTAAGCTCTACCAGCTCCCCCTTTAACTTTTCTTCCCTCTTTCTTTTTCTTTCATCCTACCTTTGCCATACATTCTTCTCTACTTACTTCCAGTTTTAATACCTACCTATCTACCTGCCTAATTATCCACTATCATTTATCTTTTTTTCTTTTCTGACTTCTACTTTTAAAATCTGTCCCCAGTACACAACTATACTTGGTTTTCATTATAGGCCCTACAGTTCACTCATACATCCTCTTTTTTTAACTCTACTGTCTTTTATAAAGTTCTTCCCTCCATCCTGTTTCACCCCTCCCCCACCTGGTTACTTTCCCCCAAACTCTCCGGGGCTACTGCTCCCTCCGCCCCCTCTTCCCATCTCTCCCTCTCCAGCTCCCCCGGGTTCACCCCAGCTCTGAAGGGAGACGGGGCCTCTCACAGGAGACAGGGCCGGCTGGCTGCTCCTGCCCCTCCTGGGCTGCTGCCTGGAATCCATCGCAGGGCACACACATGGAGGCTTAGTAATCAATCAATTCCCAGGCCACAGCCGAGGGACTGGCTGGCTGCTCCTGCCCTGCTCCTCCCGCCCCACGACTGCGGCCATTGGCCAGCCTGCGCTGCAGCCTTGATCCAAACCGTGGCCACAGACCCGCTTCCTCTCCTGCCCAGCGGCTGCAGCCAGGGGCCAGCTTGCTCCTCCTGCCCACAGCTGTGGCCTGCGGTGCAGAGGTCTTTCATCTGCCCTGCTGGATCCAGGTGCACAGCTTCTCCCAGGGCTGTGGCCTCCGCCATCTTGGCTGGGCTAATTTGCATACAGTCACTCTGATTGGCTGGTGGGCGTGACTTAGGCATCCTGAAGAAACGGTCAATTTTAATATTACACTTTTATTAGATTAGATTTTTTACAGAGAGGAAGGGAGAGGGATAGAGAGCTAGAAACATCAATGAGAGAGAAACATCGATCAGCTGCCTCCTGCTCACCCCACATTGGGGATATGCCTGCAACCAAGGCACACGCCCCTGACTGGAATTGAACCCAGGATCCTTGAGTCCTCAGGCCAACACTCTATCCATTGAGCCAAACCGGTCACGGCATAACACATTTTCTTTATCCAGTAATCTACTGATGGGCATTTAGGTATTTTCTACCTTTTGGCTATTGATAGTAATGCTGCAATGAAAAATGAATGCAAGTATTTCATGGAGAATCTATTTTCAATTCTTTTGAGTAAATACTCAGAAGTGGAATTGTTGGATCTCATGGCAGTTCTATTTTTAGTTTTTTGAGGAACCGCTGTACAATTTTTCATAACAGCTGTACCATTTTGCATTCTCATAAACGGTGCTCAAAAATTCTAATTTATCTACATCTCCACCAACACTTGCTATTTTTCCTCCCTCTCCTCCTTCCTTTCCTTCCTTTCCTGATAGCTATCCTACATGAATAGGTAAAATCTGATTGTAGTTTTGATTTGCATTTCCTTGATGATTAGTGATGTTGAGCATCTTTTCATATATCTGTTAACTATTTGTATGTCTATTTTGGAGAAATGTCTATTTGATTTCTTTGTCCACTTCTTAATCAGAATATTTGGGGTTTTTTTTGGTAATTGAGTTGTAGGAGTTCCTTATACATTTTGGATATAATTCTTTATCAGATGTAAGTTTTGCAAATATTTTTTTTCCTATTCTTTTGGTTGCCTTTCATTTGTTGCTGTTTCTTTGGCTGTACAGAGCTTTTTATTTTTTTGTGTTACCTGTATTCTTGGGGTCACATCCAAAAACATCATTGCTAAAAGCAATGCGAAGAATCTTTTCCTCTGCTTTCTTCTAGAAGTTTATAGTTCCAGGCTTTACATTTAATTTTTAATCAATTTAAATTGATTTTTGTATGTGGAATGAGATGTGTCCAACTTTATTTTTTTTCTTGTGGATATTCAGTTTTCTCAACATAATTTGTTAAAGAGACTAGCATTTCCCCATCATGTTGCTTTTGTCACTATCGTCTAAGATTATTTGACCATACTGGTATATGTATGTGTTTGTTGCCGAGCTTTCTATTCTGTTCCATTGGTCTACATGTCTGTCTTTATTCCAGGATCACAAAGTTTTAATTACAGTAGATTTGCAATATGTTTTGATATCAGAAAGTGTGATGCCTCCAGCTATGTTCTTCTTTCTCAAGATTACTTGAGTGTCATTATCTGGATTTGGATAGGTGTAATATTAACCTTATAAAATAAGTTTAAAATTTTTCCTTTCTCCTAAATTTTTTGGAAGAAATGCAAAGGATTGCAATTCATTCTTTGAATATTTGGTAGAAATATTCAAATGAATCAATTAGGTCCTGGGCTTTTCTTTGGCAGGAGGTTTTGGTTACTGTTTCAAATCTGTTATTCCTCTTTAGATTTTCTATTTCTTTATGATTCAGTCTTGGTAGGTGGTATGTTTCTAAAAGTTTTTTTCATTTCTTCTAGGTTAGCCAACTTGTTGATATGTAATTGCTATAGTAATTTCATAATTCTTTTCATTTCTGTAATATCAGTTGTAATGTTTCTTCTTTCATTTTTAATTTTATTAATTTGAATCATGTATTTAATCTAGCTAAAGATTTTTTAATTTTGTTGATTAACATCTGTCTTATTGATTTTCTAATGTTTTATTTTGTTTATTTCTGTTCTAATCTTTACTATTTACTACTTCTGATTAATTTGAACTTAGTTTACTCTTTTCCTAGTTTGTTAAACTATAAAATAAATATTTGTTTATAAATATTTTATTACTAGGGGCCCGGTGCACAAAAATTTGTGCACTCGGGGGAGTCCCTCAGCCCAGACTGTGCCCTCTCGCAGTCTGGGACCCCTCAGGGGATGTCCACCTGCTGGCATGCCTGTCCAGCCTGGGTGAGGGCTTGAGGGCCATTTTCAGGCTGCCCACATCCTGTTCAAGGTTCAGGTCCATACTGGAGTGACTGGCTAACCTGGGTGAGGGGCTGAAGGCAGTTTTCAGACTGCCTACAGCCCGTTCAGGGTTCGGGTCCCTACTGGAGTTCCTGGCCAGCCTGGGTGAGGGGCTGAGGACCATTTGCAGACTTCTCACAGCTCCCATTGACCCATAGTCACAGTGAGGCTGGCTGGAATCAGGTTTTTGGGGTTTATTTATCTTCTATAATTGAAACTTTGTTATTACTTTGAACGGAGGCCTAGGCAGGGAACAAAGCCTCCTGTTTGCTTCAGCTCTGTGGCTTCCATAATTGAAACTATGTTGCCTCGAACAGAGGCCCAGCCAGCCTAGGCAGACAGTTTACTCCTGGTGCAACAGAAGCCTTCTGCTTGTTCCAGCTCCGTGGCTGTTGGCCTCCATCTTGGCTGGGTTAATTTGCATATAACCACTCTGATTTGCTGGGGGCATGGCTTGGCTGGTGGGCGGGGCTTAGGTGTCTCAGAGTGACTGTCAATTTGCATATTGCTATTTTATTAGATTAGATAATATTTAATACTAGAGGCCTGGTGCACGAAATTTGTGCACTGGGCCAGTGATCAACAGTGATCTGCGGTGCTGGCTCCCACCTAGGCTGGTCTGGGGCCTGTGGGCTGGGGGAAGCTCCTGCATTGAGCATCTGCCCCCTCGTGGTCAGCGTGCATCATAGCGACCAGTCATTCCACCGGTCATTCTGCCATTTGGTCAATTTGCGTATTAGCATTTTATTATATAGGATGTAATGTAAATAATATGATTTACCAATTAATTTATTTTTAATATAATTATTATAGTATATTTTATTTATATGTAATTACACATTACACAATAGAGAAACAGCTTTCAGCTTTTCACTGTTGTATGTGATATTAGTTGAGGCTTGTCAGATAGTAACTTTATTATGTTGAAGTTGTCTCCTATTCCTAGCTTGCTAAGAATTTTTATTATAAAAGGGTTTAAATATTCCCAAAAACTTTTCTTGCATCTTCTGAGATTATTATATAGTTTTTATTCTTCACTATATGTAATTACACATGACATATAAATAAATAGTAAAATAGTATTAATATATAGTTTTATATTATAAATCTGTTATGAATTTAAGATATCATTAGTTGTATATTTCCTAATCCTATAATACAAAGAAACAAAATAAAAGCATTTTAATTAATGTAACACATTACTTTCTTATTGCAAAGAAGTGTTGCATTATATTTAGTGAAAAAGTTGTTATAGTTTAATTTTTGACAAATTTGTTTCATATTTCACTTTTATGTTTATGCTAGGGGCCCAGTGCACAAAAATGTGTGCACTCAGGAGGTCCCTCAGCCCAGCCTGTGCCCTCTCACAGTCTGGGACCCCTCAGGGGATGTCCACCTGCTGGCGTGCCTGGCCAGCCTGGGTGAGGGGCTGATGGCTGTTTGCAGGCTGGCCAAGCCCCCCAATGTGGACCCTCACCCCATTGGGGTGTGGCCAGCCTGGGTGCGGGGCTGAGTCCCGTTTTCAGGCTGCCCACAGCTCCCATTGACCCAAGGTCCCAGCAAGGTTGGCTAGAATCAGGTTTCTGGGGTTTATTTATCTTCTATAATTGAAACACTGTTGCTTTAAGCCAAAGCCTAGGCAGATAACGAAGCCTCCTGTTTGCTTCAGCTCCATGGCTTCTGTAATTGAAACAATGTTGCCTTAGTAGAGGCTCAGCCGGCCTAGGCAGACAGTTTCCTCCATCGCTGGTGCAATGGCAGCCTCCTGTTTGCTTCAGGTCTGTGGGATTCTATAATTGCAACTATGTTGCCTTGAGCAGAGGGAGGCCCAGCTGGCCTAGGCAGACAGTTTACTCCTGGTGCAACGGAAGCCTCCTGTTTGATCTAGTTCAGAGGTGTTGGCCTTCATCTTGGCTGGGTTAATTTGCATGCATCCTCTCTGATTGGCTGGTGGGTGTGGCTTGGCTGGTGGGTGTGGCTTAAGCATCCCAGAGAAATGGTCAATTTCAATATTACTCTTTTATTAGAGTACTTTAAGGCAAACATTTAAATTACCATATTTGTTTAGTTATTTCTAAAATGTCTTCACATTCTGACTCTCAGAATGACAACCCAGAAAGTGGGGTCTAAGTTTTCCACACAATGTTGTCCTCTGTGGCATCAAGAGAATTGGTGATGCAGTAATTATCAAATATCCCTTCACTATTGTCTCTAGAACTTTCTACCAAACAGCTGCTGCCCATGCTGAAACTTTCCATGTTGCTCATTTTGATGTTAGTAAAAGAGTTGGCAATGAAACTACACTATTGATTGTTACCCAGTCAAAATAATTATGAGCCACTCTTCTGATTTTGGATATGTTAAGATGTGAAAATATAGGTCTCAGAATTATTGAAATATGGTAGCTTTTCCTAGAGAGTCTGTTTAATATCTGAAGGCCAGCTTGAAAGGAATTGCTAATGTATTTAATATTATGCCACACAACTGTGCCCTTAGTCCTTAATACCCTAGATGATGTATTAAAATTATATCCTATATAATAAAAGCCTAATATGTAAATTGTCTTCTTGGGCAGTTGTTCAACTGGAAGTTTGAGCAGGACCCCCAGAGTTTGACTGCTCACTATGATGTTCACTGACCACCAGGGGGCAGCGTGGAACATGATGGATGCTGGTGATGCTGTGCTGGCAGTGGGCGGCAGTGGAGGCATTGCTGACCCTGATAGGTCTCGATGAGAGTGGGACCATGGCTTGATGGTAGAGCAGGTGAACAGGTGGCGCCATGCCAAGGCGGGTGTGAGCAGAGGTTCAGATATTGTCCAGAGACCAGAGATCAGGTGGGACCTGCCCTTCCATGCCTGATGCTCATGTTTCAATCACCGGCCAGGCATAGGGACTGCACCCATGCACAAATTTTATGCACCAGGCCTCTAGTATTATATGAAGCTGGACAGAATAGTCAGTAAAATAGTCTTTATTATCTAATAACACAATCAAACAGGAAGAATTTGATAGAGGTCTACTCTGGTGTTGTGTGCACTGCTGTCTTTGCTCATAGGGAGAATTGATTCAATTTAGTTTACCTTGGTGAGAGGCAAGCTCCTTCCTTTAGAACCTCAATCCAACATGCAGCATCCAAGTTCAAAGTTTTCGTTGGGCTCTCATGGCAGACTTTCCATCACACTTGATTAGCAGATTGTAAACATATGATGAGTTCTGAGACAAACTCTATGCTAAAGGACAACTTCCGGGACTTTATTTTTTCTCTCACAGTATGCCAAAAGTTATTTGAAAAAGAAAACACAAACACCCTGTTTAATAAAACCCTTTTCCTTTGGATAATACTCTTGAAGCCTTTTTATATTTTCAGTGTCAGTGAGTCATCCAACTGGTTCTTCACCAAGTACTTTGAGATTTGAATATAGATTGACGTCTTACTTTGATATTTGACACTTCTTATCTTAGAGTCTTAGCAAAAGCTTCAATTTTAGCATTCTATTAGAGGGATACACTTAGGATGCTGCACTGAAATATATAGACTATTACTTATCAAAGTAGAAAAATGACTGATTAGACATCTAGAAACTTCCAGTTCTGAGCTTAAATCTACAATAAATTCTTTATATTAGAGGTTCTCAACATTTTTGGTATTTATGTCAAGATGTACACAGTAAATAAAAATTACATTCTCACATGCAATTTTTAACATCCTAGTCATAAAGTTAATATTTTGCACATACTCAAAATAGCATATTGACTTTCAGGTGAAAGAGAAATGTATGTGTAGATGTAAGTTTACAAATTCTTTGCTTTATACATCTGAAATTTATTAACACATTTTAATTTTTTCCTATTATTAATGACACATTTCTTGCACTGTGGTTCAAAACTTCTAATGACAATGGTGTATTGAGACTCCTTGTTGAAAACTCCTATTCTATGTGAACTTGAGGACATTATTTTGATCCTTAACTTTTCCCTTAACTAAAAATAAGGAGTGAACCTGAAATTCCCTTTAATTTAAGATTAAACATTGGAATAGCCTGGGAAGTCTGACAAAAAGGTAAAAGTCCCCACCTCAAAGATTCTAATTCTTTTGGTTGAGGATGGGGACCAGACATTAAGGTACTTTAGAAAAGTTCTTTAGATGATTCCATTATATAGTGTGGATGAGAACCACTTCTATAAATATTATAGACTAGAGGCCCAATGCACGAATTTGTGTGCCAGTGGGTGCTTTGGCCTGGCCTGCGGGATCAGGCTGAAACCAGGTCTCCAACATCCCCTGAGGGGTCCTGGATTGCAAGAGGGTGCAGGCCAAGCTGAGGGACCCCACGGGTACACAACTGGGACTGGGGAGGGATGTGGGAGGTTGGCCAGCCAGGGAGGGACCACAAGAGGGCTCCAGGGCATGTCCAGCCCATCTCACTCAGTCTCAATTGGCTGGACCCCAGCAGCAAGCTAACTTACCAGTTGGAGCATCTGCCCCCTGGTGGTCAGTGCACATCATAGTGAGCAGTTGAGCAGCCTTAGCACATCATTAACATATTATGCTTTGATTGATTGGACAACCAGATGACCGGACCCTTAGCATATGAGGCTGTTATTATATAGGATTCTATAATCTGTCATCATTATTCGTCTACTTATCATGAGACATGTCTATATTTTTCCCTACATACTAGCCCAGAGTCAGATTGTGAATAAAGTATGGAACATTTCTTAATCAGATGTGAACTTAATTGAAAACATATAGTGCTAGAAATAGTCAATTTAAGAATAGAAAGCAATGAAAAAATTGATATTTATTGATACTGTTTGCAATACCAATAGTATTGTTCCAGATCCACAATGTCCTATTACTTCCATGACTAAAAGATCATTTTGCAATTTTAGCTAATGAAATTTGAGGAGAGTTCAGGATGGATCTACTTGTGATTGAATTCTTCATGTAAAATCTTTTTTGGATTATCCTGATATTATTATATTCTGTAGAGGATAATAAGTTTCTCCCATAGCTAATTTATTCCAAGCTAAATACTAGTCCATTTATTTGGTCTTTGCATGATGATAATGACTTGTAGAGGTGGCCAGGAATATCATGTCCACATGTAAACAGAATTCCATTAAGGATCTAATTTTAGGGCAGGATCTGAATGATAAAACTCAGCAGGAGATGCTTTCTTTTAAAATTTTCTTCTCTATGCTAGTATTACGAGTTTAAGTAATAGTATTTTTATCATTATATTATTGTTACTTTATTATTGTTACTTCACTGTCAGCTATTTCTATTTCCAGAGATAGGATTTACAACTTTATTCATTATTCATTATGAGCGAAGTTTAAAATGGGAGATCATTTTCAGTGTTGCAAGCCTTAATTGAATACTCATTGAGAACAATGGGTAGATTTTTCTCCATGAGTATTAGAAAGGTTATACAACTATCTTGTCCTCAAATGTTTTATAATAATAGGAGATACATTGCAGTATTAATATGTACAGATCAGAATGCTGGGAAAACTGTAATAAAGGCATGATAGTTAATATTAACTCTGAAACCATACTTGTTGTATTTTCAAAAGTACTAGAATATGCAATTTCTGCTCTCAAAAAGTGACTGCCAGATAAAATTGGTTTTGACTAAGCAGAATATATTCAAGCCACTCACACAAATATCTCCTAAATGTTAAAATATTTTGACAGCGTTTTTTTTGACGTTTGTTTTTAAACATGGACGCATATGAAATGCGTATTTTGCAGGAGCATTCTTTTGATATTTTAATTTTAGGCTAGTTATTAACAAGAGACAAACTTTTCTTAGTTAAAAAATGTCATATTAATGAAACCCAAAGAATGCTCATTTTTGCTTGTTGTAAATATTGTTGGAGTCCCATATCTCAGTGGCTCACCTGAGATTACCAGCAAAAGCAATAAAATTTCCAATGTGCTGTTGGCTTTCTACCTCAATTGGATGTGATTCTTTTTCTCTTTGCCTGAGGATGTTCTGTGGAATGGTGCAGCCTTGTTCTATGGCATATGGGCACAAGAGAACGTGAATATCCTTACAGGCAACACTCATCCAATGGGGACGGGTGTGGGAAATAAATGCCTCAGCCTCTTGTTCTCAGATGGGATGACTCTGAGGCATGCTTCATATTGTTTCTCCACGTGTACCCAGAGGACTAGAACTCATGGTCCATAGAAGTGAACTGCTTACTGATGCTTTATTATTTTGAGATTTTCTTCTTACTTTTACCCATGTCCTTATTTTTGCTTCCTGAGATCACTATCTAAAATCACCTTCTGTACCAGCATTTATTTTGAGGGAATCCAAACCAAAGAAACAATATCTGTTACTATCTACTCTCTCATAGGACAGAAACTATGATTTTGGCTGGGCCAGGGCTTTTCACAATAACCACTAGATTTCTCTGCCCTCTTTGCAGCCATATATGATCATATAATAAATCTTAGCTAACCAGAGTATGAGTAGAAAGGTTATACAACAACTATCTTGTTTTATAATATTAGGAAATACATCACAGTGTTAATATGTACAGATCAGAATGCTGGGAAAACTGTAATAAAGGCATGATAGTTAATATTAACTCTGAAATCATACTTGTATTTTCAAAAGTACTAGAATATGCAATTTCTGCTCTTAAAAAGTGACTGCCAGATAAAATGGGTAATGACTCATTTTTTTACCTTGACACATTAGAGATTTTTAGTATATCTGGCTGTGCTTTTAAATAAAAAGGTGATAGTTTTTGTCCTTCTAAACAAGTTGAAGAAGGAAAATGCAGGGTTTTTGTTGCTGGAACAAGGCTTTGGAGAACACACAGAGCCATTAATACAGAGAAATGTTGTGTTCTGAAAAGGCCGATGACTTATATTGGCTGGTATTATTTTGAGCCCTGGTTTTCTTTATCATTAAGTTCTCCTGAATACATTATTGTTAATTCTCTTTGTTAACCTAATGAATTATTCTATATGTAATATTCATGTTTAAGTAGTGTCATAGGGGTAAAAGAAAAAAGCATTTTGTTAACAGAAATGTGCAGACTAAAATACAAAATAAAACACACACACAAAGTATTCTGTTTCTTTTTGGCTTCCTCATTGATTTCAGTAAAAAGACATCAAAAGTTTAGTGCTACCTCAGTCCGTCTTTTATAAAAATAGCTCTGTGTCTCCTATTTGAATTGACATCCTGAGTGCAGCCCAGAGAACTTTAGGATTATGAGCACTTCAGTTTTAAAGTCAGGTCTTAAACTATATATAGAAAGATAATTGACTTAAATGATTTACTCATCATTTTCTCATTATAGTCTTCTTCAGTTTGAAAGAAGGAAGTGTGTGTCCATTAAGTAATGTAGGAAAGGAGAGTGTGATAAACATTTGTTTTCCGTTTTTGATGCTACCTGCAATACTATTCAGTGAGGAGACTGAAGTGCATGTGGTAAAAGAAACGCATCTTCTAATACACTTTAATCACTTTTCAAACAGCCAGAAATGGTATGCTTCTCTTCTCCACAGCCTGGCAAATCGGGCTATTTTAATGTGATAGAATATAGTCTTGATGAAACCTTTTATTTTTAGTTTGGTATCTTATAAAGGATGCTTTCAAAGTCACTGTGTCTGTATATGTGTCTGTCTGCCCCCGTATGCTGTCATAGACATTTGGCATCCCCTTGGCAACTTTGCAGGATCAAATTCCTGCATTCAGTATTTAGTGCAAGAAAAACCAGCACTGCCTCTTCTTCCCATCTGCAAATGGGAGAAAATCAATCTCTACATTTGAGTCTTTTGTTGTAGTCATTTAGTTATAAACATTATAATAAGCACCTTAAGGGCAGAGAAATGTTTATTCAACTTTGTGTCAGCAGATCCTTGCCTGTACCTGGCTCATAGAGGGAGGTACTCAAGAAATCTTTCTTATTAATCAGTAGAATTTGTTTTTGAAAAAGGAAAGTATAACATTGTTTTTGAGTTGGTTCAGAAGTTTTAAAATGTGCAGTAAACTACTTGGTAATGATCACAGCCAGAGGTGAGCAGAATGATTCACAGGAAGCTTCTGCAAAGTTTACTCTACTTTCCTTCTTCCTTCAGAATCTCCTAGGAATGCCTGTCACTTGTGGGAATTAACCTAGAGATTCTGGGAAATGTAGTCCTCAGGCTTCCAGACCCTGTGGTCCTGGGATGAATATAAAAGTAGGAGACTTTCCAAAGTGCCAAAAGGTAATCCAGCAAAAAGTTCTAGGTACAACTTTTACAAAATTCACGTGGAAATGGCTGTGTGAGTGTCAACTGTGTGGTAGAATTCAGTATGATGGGTCTACACCTTAGATTTATACAAGGATTGATTGCATGCACGTTTCAAAAGGATCTAATTTGCATGTTTCACTGTACAGTTTGAGATGATACTAGTACATACAGGCAATTCTGATGTATGTTGTTTGGAGGTGACTCTTATTGGTATGCTCATTGAATTGTCACTTTGAGGAGTCTTTGTAAATAAGGGCTAGCTGTGGGAAAACCTTGGGAAGACATTCCTTATGGGTACTAAGATTTTTCTGTCACTCAAAGTTACAATGTTACAAAGCAGAGCGGACTAATTATTGATCTTATTAGGTTAGACACGATCTGTAGATGTCCTCCCCCTCCCCCAAGTTCGGCAAACTATTTGTAACATCTATACATTTTCTCTTATAAGTTTGTCTTTGTTGTGATATCATTTTCATTAATTTTTAGAAGGTTTCTACTAAAAACTGGGAGAAATGTGTCCTCTTTAGTGTCTTGAATGAGGCATGCTGTTTCCAGCGGGACCCCCCCCCCCCCACTCTGAAGAGGCTGTGGTCAGCCTGAAAACAGCCATTAGCCACTCACCCAGGCTGGCCAGGCACCCCAGCAGGACCCCCCTTCCTGAAGGAAATGTGGCCAGCCTGCAAACGGCCCTCAGTCCCTCACCCAGGCTGGCCAGGCACCCCAGCAAGAACCCCACCCTGATCTGGGACATTCTTCAGGGCAAACCAGCGGGCCCCCACCCATGCACCCGGCCTCTATCCTATATAATAAAAGGGTAATATGCAAATGGACCCTAACAGCAGAACGACTGGAAATGACTGGTCACTATGACACACACTGACCACCAGGGGGCAGGCACTCAATGCAGGAGCTGCCCCTGGCGGTTAGTAAGCTCCCACAGGGGGAGCTCTGCTCAGCCACAAGCCAGGCTGATGGCTGCCAGTACAGTGGTGGTGTTGGGAACCTCTACCAGCTCCTCAGCAGCGCTAAGGATGTTCGACTACAGTTTAGGCCTGCTTCCTGCTGGCTCCTGGGCTGCCAGAGGGATGTCTGACTGCCAGCTTATGCCTGATCCCCAGGGGAGCGGGCCTGAGCCAGCAGGTGGACATCCCCCATGGGGTCCCAGACTATGAGAGGGCACAGGCCGGGCTGAGGGACCCCACTGAGTGCACAAATTTTTGTGCACCAGGCCTCTAATACAGCATCATATTTTGACATCTGTAAATATATTTTATTTGTTTAAAAACTGAGGTTCTTTTGTGGCCAGCATGTTAAAACTCAGCACTGCTTATAAATTAGAGGTAAATTAGGAAGTTTTCATTCCGTGGTAGTGATGTGTGGGAGCCAGCAGCAAGAGCACCACACAGCTCTGCTGGTCTGACTGGCCCTGAGTGGCAGTGAGTCCACGTATTCTTCTAAATTCTCCTATCTGAATACTCCAGGGTGGTTTCTGCTTGAACCCTGCCCGCTGTATTAACTTTTGGGAACTTAGTCCAAGTTCCTCCTTTATCCTCTGCTCACTAGTAGTAGATGTTGGGTCTGAGCCCCTCTGCCTGCGGCTGGACCTCCTAGGATGCCAGGTCTTAGAGAAGCTATGAGAGGTTGTGGGTCTATAGGAATGATTCTTTATTGCAGAAGCCAGTGGCCAAATAGCCAACAGACAAGAACAGTCCTCAGCAAAGTCCATACAAGCAGGCAGCCGGACACTAGCCAGTGAACATATATCATTCTCATAAAACAGCATCAGTCTCTGTACCTATAGCTATTATCTGAGCAGCCGCATACTGCCTCCTACACCCACCACTTCATGTAGCAGTACCTGAGCTCTCTGGTTCAGCAGCTTCTCCTGTCTCTCCTGCCAGCTGCTCTCTCCAGCAGACTTCTCACTCCATCCTTAGCCAACTCCAGCCAACTCCAGGCAACTAGATGGTCAGGAACTTATTTTTATACCACTTAGACCAAGAAGGCTTCATGCCAACAGTGGCATCAATCATATTGGTTGACCTTGCACCCTCTATTGGTATATTGGCCTGATTAGGATTCCCAGGCTCAGAGTCCTTGAACATTCTGTTTAGGCACATGCTCAGAGCAGCCTTTAGTTATTCTGGTGAATTGATAACAAGGCCTCTGTGCTCCCACCAGCCTTGACTATCCGGGGACCTGGCATGGTTCCCACATGATGGAAGTGCAGAGTTTCCATGTCTCTGAAAACTGGTTCCTCCTGTGCTACTATGGCGACTTCCACTTTATGTTTCACTCGTAAGATATACTATTGGAAGCAGTTCCCTGGATTCTTCAATGGGTGGGCTCAAATCTAATTCAAGGTATACCCAGAATAAAATTTGCCCCACTTGAGTAAAAGATTTTACTGACTGTTAGGTACTCTCTTGACTCATCATTAACTCATAACTGATTCATGTTCCCGGCATATCACACCCGCCTCCTACAGCTTTCCTTCCCACGGCACACTACTAATGCCACATGGCACTACACCACCGCTCCTCCAGCCGCCGGGATCGCCGTCATATATTTTTACAAAGATATGCAAGAAAGAACACACATGGCTCTCCCACACATCTCAAAACAATCATGCAGACCATGCAGAAGGAAGGACAATTTATTTTAGTTTTATATCCCTGTTTTTAAAACATAAGTAGGCAGATAAAAAGTTGACGATGATGCTGTAATAATCTTTAAGGTCCAAAAAGATCCTTTAAAATGTTCAGCAAATACATTCCTAGGGTTATTCAGTTTCTAAAATTAACTTAGTTTCATTGATAGGGATCAATTCACCCACTGCTTTTAAAATAAATTTTAGGTTTTTTTTTTGCATACATTCTCCATTACTATTATTATCCTCCTTATAAAGGTACCTAATCTAGATGGTCAAGAAAAGTCTAGCATTTCAAATGTCGGAGAGCTTTGTTGCCAACATTTGAATCCCTGTTAAAAATAAAACAGAACCAAGACAATAAATTGGGGCACATCCAAGTCAGGATGCATCATAGATACCAGAAACAAGCAGGTAATTGTTACAATGTGGGAGGATATCCTTCAGGCATTCAGGTTTTTACAGGCTACCTCAGTTTCAGCATTGATATTTCATGAGTGCTCTGAGGCAATAAACTGTCATCTAGAAGACCTGGGTCCGCATCTCAGATGCTTTGTGTTTTTGTTGAACATGAACAAATCATCATTTTTCTTGGTCTTAACTGTCTCCTAAGTAAAACTGGATGTCTACATTTATATTATGCTTTGTAAATGTAGTACAACTCAACTGGAAAACACACACACACACACACACACACACACACATTTTTATTAAATACAATTCTAGAAAAAACCTCAGGAGGAGTGTGTGAGGAGTAGAGTGAAGGTCTACTAAAACCATTTTATATAATCTTCAAGATTATTATAGTGTTAAGCTCTCGCCTCCTCCGCCCCATTACTTACTAGAAAATAGAACCCAGAAAGCAGAAGCACTATGCATAATATCCCCAAACTAGTAAGTGGTGTAGCTAAAAGCTTAATCTCTTTTACTAAACTATCCAAAATTACCATTCTCTAAAAAGGTGGTATTTTAGTTGTGCATGACTTAAATATATCAAAATTTTAGGAGGTACTTAAATATTCAAATAAATCCATGAATTTAATAACTTTTATCCTAGTGAAAGTATTATATTCTTATAAGATTAATTTTTTAATATTTGGATGTTTAGACTTAAAAATCTATATTAAATTATAGAGCATTAGACATTTTATCATGTGCATATTTGTACATATTTCTGGTTTTCTCTAAAGTGAATTTCTGTATAAAAAGGTATAAACTTTTTTGAACCTCTTTTTTCATGCTGAAAAATCCTTTTCTGAAAAAATTGTCTGTAACTATTTATATTTTCCCTATATCATTGGAGAATATATTATAATGAGCATATCATTTATTTGTTTCCACAATATTCCAGCAATTAAAAGTGTAATTTGTACAAATATTTACTAAAAAAAGACATTTTTGTTTCAATTTACATGTATTTAACTATGTTAAAGATAAACATTTGGTTTTATATGAATTTTTAAATTTACCAACTTTATCTAGGATTTATTTTGTTGTAAGAGGTGAGGTGAAGATCTGGTTAGGAATTTTTCCTACTTGCTAGCTAATTTGCCCAACATTCTTTGTTTCTCAGTATCATTTCTTTATTGATTGTTAATACTTCATTTATAATATGTTGTTTTTTACTTATTAATATTAGACTATAGGAGTCTAGAGGTATGGTTACTGTGAGAAAAATCAGAATTCTTTCGCCTGTAGTTTGAGGGCCTTTTCCCTTGCCAGATCATGGTGATGAATATGACTCATGGGTTCTGGAAGCACAAACAGAGACTTAAAAGAAGATTCTGTCCAAAATTCCAGACAGAAAGATTGAGGTGCATGCTAGCAGAGCAAGTTTTTCTACATCTAGATACTAGGTAGGATTTGGATTGAGAGTGGAGGGAGAAGCCATGTCAATGGAAAAAGAAGGAATGTCATATAATTCTGGAAGGGGGGCAGCATGGGCAGGGTCCATTAGTAGAGAATCTTTTTTTTAGGGAGGAGCTCTTAAAATCTAATGTACGTAGACATATTACATGATAACTCTTTAAAAACATATTTTAATTGAGTAGGCTTGGGATGAAGCCTGAGAACATGCATTTCTTCCAAGATACCGAGAGTTGAAACTGTAGCGGTCTGTAGACCCCACTTTGAGTTAGCAAAGTGCGTAAACTACGAGGAAGGTACTTGGAACTTGACCCTGTGACTGACAATTTTTGTAACTGTCCAGACAGAATTAAAATCTGCAGTGGTCATCTAGTGGCCATCAATTCAAAGTGACATTTGCCTCCCAGCTTTGGCTTCTCCTCAGCTCCATCATACTATTACCTGTGAAGAACCCAAAAGCAGATTGCCTGACAATTTTAACTGTGCCCTGTATTGGAACGGAAAGTGGAGATCTGGACAACTCGGTGGGAGTGGCGAAGTGAAAGGTAAGATGTGCTTAACGTCCAGTATAGGACTAGATGTTGCCAGTTTGAAATTTCCCTCTGAACTGGGGTCACAGGAAACATATCATCCCTTTAGCACTCTAGTATGGATGATGGATTGGAATAGGAGGTAAGAGAGGAAATAAAGACACAGGAGCTGTAATAGTCTGGAGGAGCAATGATAGTATTCAGAGATTGAGATAGGCAATTGAGATAGGACAAAGAGAGACTATATGGAGAGATGTTGTCAGTAGGATTGATGGAATTTAAGCCTGGATTTCATGAGTGGCATAGAGAGAGGAAGAAATCGTGAGTAATAAGCAGTCTTGGAATTTGGGAAACTTGGATCTTAATATTGCTTATGAGCTAGAAAGGCAGATAAGGTGCTGTTTGCTGAAATATGATGAGTAACTTTTTGGTGGAGACTTGAAGAAAGGGTGAAACTTCGAGAAGCAGAGTTGGTGATGACATTTTCAGCAAAATGAATGGCAAGTGGAAAGGTGCAGGGATATGAAATGTCATGAGTAGCTCACTATGTAAGTGGTGACGGGAGTGCATGGGACAGGGAGCAGAGATTGAAGTGAGCCTTGAAAAGTGGGAATATGTAAAAATCTCAGAAGTTTTTGAATGCTAAAATAAGACTTTCAAATTGTTTTCAAAATTAAGGGAAGCCATTCAGGAATTTAAGCATAGGAATAACACATCCTAGTATAGAATTTAGGAAAAGAGAAAGGAAACCATCATTTCATCAATGCATTTCATGTAACAGGGTTTTATTAATTGTCTTGTTTTAGCATGGAGGATAAATGGCATTGGGCTTCTTAAAAGCTGGTGATGAGTTACTGTAACACCATTATTAAGACACAGGGAAACTTTCATTTAAGTGTGCCCTGTGTTAGTATTCATTTTTAAGCTGAGCTAGGTAACTATGATTACTAGTATTTTACTTTTTAAAAAATATATTTTATTGATTTTTTACAGAGAGGAAGGGAGAGGGACAGAGAGATAAAAACATCGATGAAAGAGAAACATTGATCAGCTGCCTCCTGCACACCCCCTACTGGGAATGTGCCTGCAACCAAGGTAGATGCCCTTGACCAGAATTGAACCTGGGACCCTTCATTTTGCAGGCTGACTCTCTATCCACTGAGCCAAACTGATTAGGGCAGTATATTACTTTTCATATATTTATTTTTATATTACTTTTCATATATTTATTTTTTAATAAAATAATTTTTATTTAAACAAGGGGAAATAAAATAGAGTTGATGCTTGTAGTCAAGTCATAAATGATAATATAACTTCTTATGTTTTGAATTTTCATATTGTTGAGATTTTGAACTCCAACTTATCTTCCATTTTCTTCAATAAAAAGATATATATAATTTATTTTCAGTGTCCCCACAGTGTAAAACTTTGAAATGTTATGAAAAATTTTCAATTTCTATAGGTGTTTTGATTTTTTAAACTGAAAATATTCTCTATTATAGATCAAAATAAATATTTTATTTCATTTCTTTTGTTGATATCAGCTTTGCATACTTCAGGTAGTTATTGTGGCCACCCAACACATCTGCATTGAGTTAATTTTTTGGGTGGCAAGTCTATTATGTACCTGGCACTAATATATTCCAGCGTTTCTGGAAAATCTACAATGCTCCTATCAATACATTTATTCACATTAGGTATTCCAACTTTCCTTGGAGATATCTCTCTTAGGAGCCTTTACCTATAAAATACAGATTTCTCTTTAGGCTGGAATACAGAAGCTGTTTTGACACTTCCCTCTGCCTTAATTTTGAAAAATCCCTTTTCTCTAATGTTGAATTTCCTTACTCCCAGGTACCACTTCTTCCTCTTTTAGTTCATTCCCACATTTTATGAAGTACATAATAAGTTCTTGATAAGTGGTGAATGAGAGTTACAACTTTTATACAGGGTGTCTCATAAAATGTATACATACTTTAACAGCTGATAGCTCAATTTTGAAAATGAAATGTATTTTAATAAACACTACCTTCATAATTATTCAAAGTGTGCGTATAAATTTTTAGGGACACCCTATACACTGAATGTCTAACTGTTTTTTTATTCTACTCTCTCATAACTAATATTTCAGGTGAATATAAGATTTTATATTGCAAATATATTTTTCCCAAGAAGGTTGGAGATACTGGTCAATGGACTGGTCAATCTTCTAAGCTGTTGATATGTTCAACGCCATTTGGATATCAGCTATTTCATGTGACATTATTTTTATTTGAATGTTCCATATAGTCCCAGAATTTATACAATGATATAATATGTTGAGAATATAGTTTCAGTTATTTAGCTGGACTTCAGATGGGTCTCTTTAATCTGAAAATATTTTCTTCATTCTAGGAATTGTTCACATACTATTTTTTTTTCTAAATTTCTTTCCTTATGTTTTATTTTCTTCACAGCAATTGTAATATGTAGTTGTTGGAGCTTCTGAATTGTACTTTTAATTTTCTTTTCTTTTTCATTTATTTTTTCCCCTCTTCTCATTTTCTCTGTAAGATTTCTTTAGCTATACTTTTCAAACTTTCTATTAATTAAAAAAAATTCTTCAAATATAATTTTAGTTTTCAAGATATCTTTAATATCTTGTTTACTAACTAGAGGCCCCCCAGTGCATGAATTTGTGCACAGGTGGGTTCCCTCAGCCTAGCTGGCAATCAGGCCAATTGGGCAGTCTCATCCACTCCCTATTAGGGCTGATGGGGGCCGGCCGGCTAGGGAAGGAAACGCCAGAGGAATCCAGGGTGTGTCTGGCCCATCTTGCCCAGTCCTGATCTGCTGGATCCCAGCAGCAAGCTAAACTACTGGTCAAAGCTTCTGCCCCCTGGTGGTCTGTGTGTGTTATAGCGACTGGTTGAGCAGTCAACTGAAAGGTCAACTGATCAGTCACTTAGCATATTATGCTTTAATTATATAGGACTAAGGGCCCGGTGCACAAAAATTTGTGCACTCGGGGTGGAGGGAGTCCCTCAGCCCGGCCTGTGCCCTCTCACAGTCTGGGACCCCTCAGTGGATGTCCTAGGATGGCCCCAGTCTGCCAGGCGCCTTTTGTGTGTGTGTGTGAATGTGTGTGTGTCACCACAGGGGACCTGCCCCCAGCCGCATCTGAGGCTTGGAGCAGTCCTCCTGTGTGTATCTACCTGCCGGGGGCCTGCCCCCAGGCACACCGTGGAGGCTTGGAGCAGGCACCCCCTCTATGTTGATCTCTCAGACTCTTGCCCTCCCCTGCATGTTCTCTTTTTTGAGCTGTGACCAGGGCTGGGTGCTGCCTGCCTCCCAAGCTTGCCTACTGCCCATCTTCCTCCAGCCACCAGAAAGCAGGGAAAACCCCGCCTTGTGATCAGGCCAGCCTTTTCCTGCTCCCTGATCCCCGGAAGGGACCTGGGAAGGCGCCAAGCAGGCCGCCAACTCTTTCCCACTCACCCGTCCCCTGCTGCCTTACTTTCCCACTTCGAGGTGCCGCCAAGGGGTCTGGGGAGCTGCCAAGCAGGACCCCGGCCCCTGCAGCCTTGCTTTCCCGCTCCCCGGTGCCCCACAAAGGGCCTGGGCAGCCACCAAGCAGGCCGAAACCCGCCCCCCAGCTGCCTCTTTCCCGCTCCCCTCCCACAACCTTGCTTTCCCACTTCCTGGTGCCCTGCAAGGGGCTTGGGAAGCCCACCAAGCAGGCCACTGACCCCCTGCTGCCTCTTTCCCGCTCCCCGATGCCCCTCCAAGGGCCTGGGAAGCCCACCAAGC